>JBAKBP010032679.1:0-22853 GCA_037953745.1 Lithodes maja
GTATTTGCAGAGTTCAGCTTCAAACCCCAACGATCACACCAACTAATAATTTTTAGTATTATTATCTTTCAGAGTATTGGCGGTCAAATCTTTCTCAGTAGGAGAAGTAATGGGTGCATAATATAATGATGCATCATATGCATAAGCAATCATTTTAGCGGAAACTCCACACCACATATCACTAGTAAAAAGGATAAAAAACAGAGGGCCCAGTACACTACCGTGAGGTACACCAGATTTAACAATGTTAAAAGAACTAAAATTGCCATCAACTACCACACGTTGTTGTCTGTTAGTTAAAAACGTAGAAATTATATTTAAAACTGAACCACTAATCCCCATGGAACTGAGTTTGAATAATAGAGCCTTATGATTAACTAGATCAAAAGCGGAACTAAAATCTAGAAATATTAATCTTGATTCATGTCCAGCATCCAATGAAGCCTGGAGATCATGGCTGAGGACAAGAAGAGCATCACAGGTACCTAAGCCCTTCCTAAACCCAAACTGGTTTGGAGGCAACAAATTAAATTTATTGGTGAAAGCTATGAGTCACTTGGCCAATAGGCGTTCAAAGACCTTTGATAAAACCGTAGTAATGGATATACTGTAGGTCTATACTCTTCTGGGAGAACAGTGGAAGATGATCTTTTTGGAATAGGCGTTACTTTAGCAGAACGCCAACATAATGGGAAAATGCCACGACGGATAAAAATTCTAAAAATAACACAAGTTTAGGGGCCAAAAGTTTGCTAATCCCTTTAAAAAATAGGGGGGAAAATCCAGTAGGGTCGGTACCCCCAAAGAATCCAAATCATTCAAGAGAGTTTGTAATTCAATAGATCTAAATGCAAAAGATGTAAATTTAGGTTCAGGAGAACAAGAATGAGGTAATGCAACCTCAGAGTCACTCTGCTTACTCTCAAAGACGGAAGCTAAGAGTTTTGCTTTCTCGCAGGGGTCAAAATATGTGACCGAGCCATCCGGTTTACACAGTGGTGGTAAAGAATTATCAACACCAAACAAACTCTTTTTCAAAGCTGACCACCATTTGTGTGGTTGAATTGCACCAGTCAGAATAGCTTTTAGATGGTTGTTGTACTCGGCTTCCGCTAAAGAATATATTCGCTGGGCATCCAAATGCAAACTAACATAATTCTCCCAGCAAAGCCGTGTACGAAAGCGTGTCCATGAACAAAATGCAGTCTGCTTTACCCGCTGTGCCTGCCTGCAATCTTCATTGAACCAGGCTTTATCCCTCAGCCTGGTCTTTATAATCTTACTTGGGACTCTCTTATTACCTATATCGAGGAGGACATTGTTAAGAGCCTCAACAGGGCAAGGGGCGTGGGAAAAATTTTGCCAATTAATATTACCAACATCTAGAGTAATCCCTGGCCAATTAATCTGGGATTTAAAAACTGTCTGGAGTTTAATGGACAGTGCAGAGTGATCAGAGGTGCCTAAAGGAGAAACTACGTCGACATCTACAACTCCAGGCACATATGCAAGGACAAGGTCTAAACGATTACCTGAGACATGGGTCGGACCTAAAACAATTTGGTCACACCCTGACAGATTTGCAAAATTCAGAGCAGAACGTCCATGTTTATCAGTAGGGGAAACTGAGTCAAGCCACTCCGAATGGTGTACATTAAGATCACCCATATAGATGAATGCAGCTTTACGATCAAACGATTAGATATTTGCTATAGCAGTCAACAAGCAATCATATAGCCTATGTTGTTGTCATGGTTAGGATTCCGGTATAGTGAAAACACATAAAATTTGTTAAATCTGCTAGAGAGTTTTAATAAAATAACCTCATGACATTTACATTCATGAGTGGAGTATCATACTATTGGATGATTTAGTGAGTTAAAAGATTATGAGAGTAAATAGGATATTCCAGAATAATGGCAATAGGATATGTTTAGCCTTTACGAGGTTATAAATAGACCGACGTGAGTTTTTAAAGGTAGAGCATGTGGAAGTGGAAGCTAACGTGCCACCCCTCCGTCTTCGTCGTGACCATATGTTGCTTTCGTTTGGTATCTCTCTGCACAGGAAACGATCGCTCGGCCTTCCGGCTTGTGGGATCCTCCTGCAGTACGAGCACGTGCTGCATGGGGCATCAAGTCGGTGGCTGTGCGGCTTCACTTCCTGACGCGTAAGCTAGGTTGTGACTTCTCGAATGTTGACCAGCTGGTAGTGTTAAAGATAGTGCCTTGGAAGCAACCCACTTTTACCGTTGATACCCAGTGGCTCCCTTCCCCCAAACTTCAGGCGCCGGAGGTGGAAATTTGCCAGCTTTTTAGATCGGTCCACATTAGACACCTAGCTTCTTTTCACCTCTACACCGACAACCCTAAGATGGATGACTTTGTGGGTGCGAGTGTGTGGTCGATCGAATGTCACCTCAGGTACCGTTTGCTGATCCGTTTGCCGATCCATACGTCTGTATTTACTTCTGAACGTTTTGCTATTGACCGGGCCATAGATTTTGCTATTTCTTCTCTTTATGAAAGCTTTATAATTTTTTTCAGATTCTAAGTCAGCCCTTCAGGCAATTCATTCATGTAGAACGGATTTTTCTGAAATCCAGGGCCGCATTATCAATAAGTTGCACTCAAGTTGTAAGTCCTTCACTCTGATTTGGATGCCTGGTTATTGTCGTATTTTCGGCAATGAGCAGGCTGACGCACTTGCAAAATCGGCGGTAGAACTTGAGGGGCCGTGGGACGTCCCTCGGGATCTACAGTCAAGTCTCTCTTTCGGTAAGAAATCAATTAATCTTCTGTGGCAAAGTCAGTGGACCGATCTCGCTGTACGCTCAGTAAAGCCGACCCTTGTTGTTTGGCCCTCGGGGCGTCCCGTCGCTCCCGGAGGGAGAAGGTTGTCTTAGCAAGGGTAAGGATGAATTGTACTTTTCTGACTCACATGAAACCATATATGACGGGATTCTGTCAATCAACCACATCCTTTTGTCCTGTGGCAGATGTGTGGAGGAGCGTTGCCATCTCCTGATGTACTGCAGGGCAAATAATGTCCCTATCACTTTGGACTCGATCCTGGGTGATGGGGATGTTGATGTGGTTGACAAATTGATGGCTTACCTGAAAGAGACCAATTTATTCAGAGAGTTGTAACTTGAGTTATGTTTTTAGTGGTGGTTTTTTATTTATTTCTTATGTACCTTTTTAGCATATTGTGTTATGCTATTGCGTTCACTCATTATTTATTATGTTCACAGGACCTCCTATGTTGCTTTGTTTGGTAAATTAATTAATTGTGTCTGTAATTCATTTTAGAGTAGTATTAATTTGAGTTCTGTTTTGCTTTTCTCCCTTTGTCTTAGCATATAATGAGGTTGATAGTTGATGCTCCTAAGAATGTGTTTGTCCTGACACTATTATTCTCAGCTGATGTTGCCTTCATTATTTTCCTGTTGTTAATTGCTTTGAACCTGTGACGTATGCTGTATTGTGATACTTGCCAATATCGCATTCCAGTATTATGAGGTTCTTGGCAATTCACATTTTGCTTTAGTATGGCCTAATAGTCCTGATGGGCTGATGGCCTTCCCAATCAAGCTAAAACGATAAAACAAAAAAAACACATTTAAAGGTAGTTCAGGAACCACTACCACCTTTAACCTGTCCTGACTTGACCATTGTAAAAGAGTTACTATGAGGATTACGATAAGTAGCTTATTTACCTTGTCTTGTCCATACTTACTCCCTTAAAAGATAGGATTATATATTCAGTTAATCATATGTTGTTATCTTATATTTTTGCTATGGACTGTATTCAGTTAATTGTATATGATATTTTCATGTAAATAAATTATAATTTTACTTAATGTTTTGCAGTTAACACCTAGGCCTACACTTAAAAATATTTGTTCACTTATATATTGATAGTATTAATCTTCATAGTGCAATAATCTAAGGTCTTTTATTATTAATGATTGACTAGGATTAAGGACGGAATATCCTTGGTGTTTCTTAATGCTAATGGCTACTTGATATCTTCGGATATAGGGGTGTTCGTAGGGAACCGTATTTTAAAGAGTAAAAGTATCACAAGGGTATAGGTTGCGAATAACATCTTTATTTTAGATCCAACGTTTCGACATATCAACTAATGTCATCATCAGGGTCTAAAAATGAAAGAGAAAACACACGATATAAAACTAACATACAAGTTATTCAATGGGTGTTACACATATTAATGTACAAAGTTTAAAAGGGCTTATAAGGGGCAAAACTTACAATGTATGAAGGGGCAGAGCATGTAAAATATTCTATGGGAATTACACATTAATGTACAATGATTAAAGGGGCAGACCATTCAAATTATTCTAGGGGAGTTACACATACTAATTCACAATGTTTAAAGGGGCAGAACATAGCAATTATTCTATGAGTTACAAATCTTACTGTAATATGTTTAAATGGGCAGCAGATATGGTATTGTTAAGTTGGGGTTTCATGTTTTGTATGTATAATGACTTTAGGGTTCTCACACTTTTACCTGGGCAAGTATCTAACATTTGAAAAAAAAGCTGGTTTAAGTCTAATTTTGCAAAACTCTGCATGTTCTCTTACTGGTGAGTGAGGAGGGCTTAGTAGGGGGCAACCTGTTCGGCTCGACTGGCCTATGTGCTCATCGGTGTGAATTTTGAAAGCATGTGTACTGTAGTGCTCCCAATATACCCGGCCTGGCAGCTCGGGCAGGTGAAACAATAGACCACCGATGAGCGCAAGTCTGTTGGTACTTGATCTTTGAAACGAAACAATTAACCTATTTGAATGTGCTTTTATGTATGAATCGAAAGTTGATTTGTGGATAAAATGTTGACAACATAGTTTTTAGTGATTTTTCAATGTTCATGGACAATTCTCCAAGATAAGGTAACGTTAAGTATATGTCCTTCTTATTCACAGTTGGTATACAGAGTTCTGGTTGGTATTTATTATTGAGCAATTTGCTTACTAGTATATCAAATAATTGGGGACAGTATCCATTATTTATGAACAAGTTTTTGAGAAAGACTAGTTGTTTGTGAAATAATTCATAAGAAGAGGAGAGTGAGAAGGCCCTATGAATCAATGTTTTCACTGCGTTTATTTTGAAGCGAAACTGACTGAAGCTAAAGAAGCTAGTGCGCAGCCTGAGAAGGTAGGTTTTCGAAAAATATAAAATATTAGAGAGTTATTGCATCTTTCAAGAAGTAGATCTAAAAAAGGGAGTTTTCCATTACATTCTGACTCTATTGTGAATTTAATGTTACTGTTTTGTTTGTTGATATATTCTAAGAATTTGTTGGCTTGAGTGGCATTATTAGAAAAAACAAGGGTATCATCCACATATCTGCGGTAAAGTAATGGTTTGAATTGAATGGGACAGTTTTCTAGCCAGATCTTTTCAAAATGACAAAGGAATATATCAGCAAACGTACAGCTTAGCGGTGGTCCCATAACAACACCGTCTATTTGTTTGTATAATGTGTCATTAACAATAAAAAGACTATCTTTCACACATAAAGATAATAAGTTCTTAAAACACATTTCGGCTCATACCCATGAAACTGTCGAGGTGATTAAAAACTAAATCCACACACAGAATAATGGTTTGGTTAAGAGGAATATTTGTTAATAGAGATTTGATGTCGAGACTGCACATATATTGGATCCAAAATAAAGATGTTCGCTACCTATACCCTTGTGATACTTTTCCTCTATTTGATATAATTTTATATTTTCTTAAGTGTCCGCTTTTCACCTACAAAGGGTTCGGTAACTCATATGAGTTACTAGTTTGTGTAAGCTATAGCATACCACTTTTTGACTTTAAGGATAAGTCATTCACACCACTTTCTTATTGAGACTGGAATAATAGATCTCTGTTTTGTAGTTTCTTTTGTTGAATGTTTGATAATGTTGTGGGTTCGAACCCCGTCTGTAACGTTACACAGTGTAAGTCATAGGATGAAAGAAAGATAAATTGAGGAAGAGAGTTCCAGAGCTTACTTGTTGAGTAGAAGAAAGACTGGGGAAATATATGCTATATTATGCCAACAAAAATATCAGCAATATGTTTTCTAATAAAAATATTTGTATCGCATGGTGCAATTTCAAATAAGAGAAGTTCATTTAATGGCATATACATGCATAATTATACATACATACATACATACATTTATAGACCGAGTGCTCCACACAAAGTGCGGTTCCGGTTTCACATCCTAATGCCGGCGTTCCACGAAGCCCTATTCAGAGCTGCCTCACTTGTCTGGGCTCTTCAATTCATGATCAGACCGCAAGGTCTGATCCCACGTCTTTCTTGGTCTGCCCCATAGTGCAGCTGCCTCCATGTTCATGGATTTGCATAATTTCACCCAACTTAGTTCATCCATCTTCTCCATATGTCCAAACCATCCAATACTGCTAGTAGTACACATCTCGGAGGCGGCATCTGCGATAAGTACGTAATCATCTGCGTATAGCAGTTCTCAGGGAAGCCCAGTTCTGAAATCACCAGATAGTACCTCCAAAACTATAAACAAGAGGAGGCAGTTTAACACAGAGCCCTGGTGGACTCCGATGCGAACTGTAAACTCCTCACTCCGTACAGCTTTCACCCTCACTGCAGTTCTTGAGTCCTCATACATCTTCATCATCACACGCACCAGCCACTCCTCTACGCCAAGTTTTCTCATAGCCCACTGAACAACATCTCTGGGCACCTTTTCAAAAGCCTTCTATAGGTCTAGAAACACAATATACAGATCCCTTTGTTTAGTAAATATCTTGCCTGTAGCTGCCTATGAAGATAACATCGATTGTACCACGTCCTAGCATGAAACCGAGCTGCAGATCGTCTATATACTGTAAATTATTTCCCTTATCATACCTTCAAAGACTCTCTTACAGACCTTTATGGCTTGGTCAAGCATTTCCAGTCCCCTATAATTTCCACTATCGAACAAATTCTTCTTGCCCTTATATATGTTTATTATTACACTTTCATGCCATTCATCAGGGATTATCTCCTCTCTAATGATCAAACTCACTACTATATCTCCTGAGGCTTTTATTATCTCACCCTACAGCTTTTCCATCCTTCATTTTATGTACTGCACTGCTTACAACAGCTGGCGATATCAACGGGGAGGGGGCCAAGTATTGGCTTTTCATTAACTCCTTGCGACATATATGACACGATTGCGTAATATGAATAAGTCCACCAAAAACTCATATGACACGATCGCGTCATATAGACTTATCTCTATACCTCTCCAATAAGTTTATGACGCAATTTTGCGTCATATGAGCTCAGTAAGTCCGATAAGTTACCATACGATAAAACCGTTGGTGGCAACCTCAGCCATCTGCGATAATTCTAACGGCCGCAGTGTTGTTGTGAGTGTAGTGCGAGGCAGTGGCAATGATCCTGGGGCTCCCGCCTCCTCGGACTTACTGGAACATAATATGTCTGGGGGAGTTAATAAGCTGCTCTCTAGTCCACTCAATTTTCACGTTAAGTAATCGATTGTAGTGTACACTCACTCATAAGAGAAAGGTACAGTAGCCCAACTAAGTTTTGCGACAAAATTAGGTATGTGGCACCTGTCTAGTTTGCATTCCCGTCCCAAGCCCGTGTGGTCGTGTCTAGCAGAGACCCGTGGTGCCTAAGGCATAAACTACATATAACCTAGACATGAAAGCGTGACGTCACACGGTTAGTTTGTCGCGCGTCCTAGGGATTTGGTGGCAGCACTATTGTACTGTACAACAACCAAAGCACCTCAGTGGCTTGTCCTTATTATAGATAGTCTGTGCGCCGCGCGCGCCTGCCAGCTAGCTTTCTGCAGTGTTACCAAAGTTAAGGGAATATCCGCAAAACGAGGGAGCAATAGATTAAAGAGGGAACGTATTTAAGAGTTAATTAATGTTGGTAAAAACACTTGTAAATGATTTAGTATAAATTAGATATATATATAAGCAAGATGAAAACATTAAGTATACATATACACTATAAAACATAGGCTACTCATATGATGCAACCTGTATACCTTCAAGCAACACAACAAGAATTAAATTGTAATTTTGAATATATATTAGTATGTTACATGTTATGTAGATGTTAATTTGTCAAGTAGCACTAAAACTGGACATTTATACTTATGACATCTAAGGATATTTTGTCCCACCATTGACGTTGGCAACTCCCGAATCTCACATCAACAATGACGGGTGTTGGAGGAGTTTTGCTTGTGTACCTCCTCATAAGGACGACAATTACACGATGACTGGCGCCTTTACAGTAGCCTCTACTTATGTCTATTTAACTAGGTCATGTCTGCAGAGTCTCTGGATAATGTTCAATTACTTATTAATAGCGTTATTAGTACAAGGTAGGGATTATTACGAATTAATGAGGACCAAGGACAAGGATAGTCAATATAATGTCTTTGTGGGGACCCTCCCCTCCCATTGTCCTTTGCGATCGTGCTGCCATCTCTCGAACGCGCGGATCACTATTTACAGATTTGTGGCGTCTTCTTTCGTGTTTATGTTATATGTAGTCTATGGTCTAAGGCAGGCGCCACCGCCTGCGATACCACAGCCAGGGCACACAGACGGGAGGGTCTGTACGGAGCCGGACACCTTACCCCAGGCCCCGCCCACTGCCGAAAATGTACAAATATTATATTATATTATATTAGATTAGATTAACCTAACCTAACCTAACCCTAATATAATATAATATAACATAACACAAATAACAAAATAAAAATATAAAAATATACTAAACTTCGAGTGGGATCGAACACTGGATTTCTGTATTGCCAGGCGGGAGCTCTAGTGACTGTACTACAGAGCGAGCTGGCAGGAACGGTTTGAAGGGTTTATTTAAACACGGGGAACGGGGGGCGGGGCCAAGGGAGGCTTACATTTTCGCGCATGCGTAGAGGGTAAGGTATCCGGCTGCGTACAGACGCTCCCCACACAGACACAGTAGTCGCACATGCTGGGCGTGTGACGTTAACCACTCCGTTAGAACCGCATGGCTTGTCCTACAGTGACTCGCTAGGATCGCCAGGGCAGTGGATGTGGCTGCAGTTGATGTATTGTTGTGTGCTTTATTTCATGTGAAAGCTCGTGTCATGGGCAGTCCAGAAAAGCTCTTTGTTTTCACCCATGTCAAGGCTTTATATATTTAATTGCAAAGTATATGTTTTATCATTAAGTAGTAATGATAGGAATTGAGAGAGAGAGAGAGAGAGAGAGAGAGTAGAACAGAGTGAGAGGAGGCGCGTAGTGTTTTGCTATACTCGATGATGTCATAGCTGGCTGGCCTCGTGGGGATTCGTTGAGGGAGTTTTTTACCATGCTTTGTGACGTCATGTTTGGCTGGCTTCTTTAGTATTGGTTGGAGGACTTGTTACCGCTTTTTTCCCACGCGGCTCGAGCTAGTGCTAGTATATATACAGCCCTCTCGCCACTTTCTCCCTCAGATCTGGTTTCTAGAATGCATCCCTCTTATCCCTTGGATACCTGTCCCTCTCTCTGCACCTGAGAACCTTTTCCTATCTCTCTCATTTTCCATATCTTTCACCACCTTTTATTAATATTATATCCCCTCTGGTTAACTCTGCAAAATCAGCTTCATGCTGGCCAGTTGTATTGTGCGTTAAGGTCTGATATAACCCATGTATGTTAGTGTTAAGATAAGTTGATCACGAAGCATTGGTTGGCATTCATATTGTTTAGTACCGCTTCCTATAATTATTAGTGTTCTGGTGGATTAGATAATGCTAGACTAGGAGTCTGATATTATAAGGTATTGTTTCCTATGAGTGCTGGCTTTAGTTAAAAGCTGCACGACATACCTGAGAACTGGAGTTGATTGAGTAAATTCTAGTTTGTATGCCATTGAGAGTAGAGCATGCACGAATGAGGGCTTTTTGCCTATACCATTCTGCACAGTTCTAAGCTCGTTGTTTGTCTTTGAGGTACGCCAGGAGAATGCTTAATACTTCGGTATTAAGGTTTCTCAAGAGAGCTACCCTTCATTATAACGTAATATTTGGCGCACAGACTTGAGATTTGCACTAGGCTATGCGGCATGCCATGCGCACCAGTATCTCGTATCATTGACTCTAGCTAGACTTTATCAGTCATAGTAGACATTAAGTATATTAACCCAATTACTCTTTATGCATACCCGTTTATGATTACACAAGCATTTCGCAGCCTAGTTTGATGTATGGAGACACAAACAACTTAGGCTCTTTTTGTTGATAGGAATACTGCATTGTCGTGGCGATTATTATTGTTGTAGCGTTTAGGATATTCTTGGCCCCGACTGCATTATATATCCTGCCTTTTGTGTGCATAGCACTGCACGAGCATTGTTCCGCTGCCGGCCTTTTTGGGTTCCATTTCCGATAGCATCTAACATTTAAAGAAGATTCCTTGTTGGTGTTGAAGGACTTTAGTGCACTTTCTTTCATGCAGGAGTGCCTGACATTTATTGATTAAAGTAACGTAAGCTGTAACTTCTCTTACCACCTTATTTTGCATACCATAACCAAGCACCTTCGGTTATAGGTAGTAATAGGCTGTTTTCACATAACATTAAGCCTAGAGTAGACGCACATTTATTGAGAGTTTAATAACCTATTATTGCATATAGAACTCTGTAGAGTAGTTGTGTTCTTTGTTCACTGGGAATATACATCAGAGGTTGGATCTAGCGCTTTCCGTTGTAGCATTTATGCCATTACTAGTCCAATGAATAAGAGCCCTGATATATTTAAACCTCAGTCGTAACAAATGGCGACCTTACCTAGGATTTGGTGAACCTACATTTATTAGCAGGGAACATTTGTTGTTTTGGGGAATATTTTGCGGGGATCAGCAAGAATATTTGTTTTTTGCAACATAGTATAGCCCTTGAGTATTTCCGAGAATTTTTGTGTGTATTGTGACGCACCCAGTGCGTAGCAACGTAACCTGATTGTACTCCTTGGTACTCCACTGTACCGTCACGGACCGTGTACCATGCTGGCTGCTTATATTGAGTGTGACAACGTATAACTATGTTCTTTGTATCTCTGCAAAGGTCTCGTCATTTGCTAACCAGTGGTGGGTTTTGTTTTAAGCCATGTCGAGACCTTCCATTTAATATGTAGTATCAATAGAGAAGTTGATAGATGAGATGATAGGAATTCAGAGAGAGAGAGTGAGTTAGACTTCAGAGCGAGAGGGTAGCGGTGCGCCACGCTGCCGGGGGGGTGGTTGCCAGACGTATGGACCGGTTGGCAGCCCTGCGCTTATAGCTAGGTGCGACAGGGTTGGTAGTACATTGCCGCCTGCCTAGGCTGCCTGGGCTGCCCATGTTGTCGTACAGCACATTGCCTGGAGGCTCGCTGTGTGCTCTATGACCAGGTTGCCTAGAACCTTTGAGACTCTAACATCCCTTGCCCTCTCTCCCAATTTCTCACGGTTGCACTCTTTCTCTCTGACGACATTACTCTCATTTCATTCTTCTCTCTATTTAAATGCATACCCTTCCCTTGAGGTCCTAAAGGAGTTTCAGCACTCACCTCTCGTATTACTCTTAGGACAAGCATATATTTACATGTATTAGATTTAAGGGGTTAATGTGAACAGCGATCTTCTTGATGAGGATAGTTGGTGAACGTTCTACATGTTCACGAGTTATATGCCCAGCTCATCATCCAATTTGTGACTAGACTAGTGCCATGTGTAAGAGCCCGACCATGCCCAGGAGTTGTCTGTAGAGGGGTGAGGACTTAGCCTTGATTTGCCTACCGAGCCAGGAGCGAGTGTAGTACCAGAGACTACAGCTCGCTCGTAGTGCCGGTATAGTAGAGTAACGTAATTTATCTGTCCTTGTGTTCTCTGCAGTCTTTTCCTGGGTTCTCGCTTTCGGTGCTGGGACTCGTTGTTCCTGTGACTTGGCCTGCTAGCTAGAACACATGGGGATGATGAGTGGGTTATATCTTTATTTTACTATGCATTGCAGCTCTCTTTAAGTTTATGTATGTAACACTTTACAGTACACATTACTCACACACAAGACAACACTATTAATACTTTCATGTATCAATTAACTGCACTGTCGTTTTGCTGCTGTGTCCGGAGTTCTGTTGCGTAGGGCGCATACAGACTCAGAGGGGAGACAGAGTGAGAGAAGCGAAGTAGCCTATGCGGTAGTAGGCTACCGGCGCAGTACTGTTGCCTGCAACCTTTTAGTTATTCCAAGTATAGATTCATTCTTATAATAAGTGACTACTATTTATGTTCCTTCCATGTGTATTATTAGGTATCTACTGGATCATGAACATCTTGTATGCTACATGCTAGTGCATGTTAGTAGGGGACAGTTATTCTAGTGCACGCGCTTTCAAGTAGGCGTGTACATTTGTCATTTAGCATTTCACTGTCATACCTTTAGCCTGCTTCTATTCTACATTATTAGAGGCTTAATATTAACGTAGTTTCTTGAGTATTGCATTTCTTTAGTAATAACGTAACCTATAAATGTCTGAGGGAGTTTAGCCTCATAGCCTACCCCTGTTGTACACTTTCGCCGAGTTAAGGTACCTCGTTACCATAGACGATAACTCTGTAGGGCGTTGGTGCTTTTGTTGTCTGGAGCATATAGTATTTGGGACTGGAATCGAGCGTGTCGTTGTCACATAAGCCATTTCTGTCCTACGATCAAGAATCCCGAATATGTATTGCCGATCCAGCCGTAACAAAATGGCGACCTTGCACAAGATTCAGTAGTATCCTATCACATGTTTTTTGGAGAACTATTCTATGCTACCTAGTAGAGCTGGCTAGAATTTTCTTGCATATTGGAGGAATTTTTATTGTGTCATTATTGTATTGGTGGACTTGCAGATTGTTTCGTTGGGGGTGTCTAGAGTAGAGTCATTCAAGCATCTTTAACATTTTGTGAGTCGAGACTGCAATTAGTAATAAGCACTTTTTTTTTTTTATGAACAGCAATTGTATAACCAGCACTATGTCTAATGACTCATCATTTACGGGGGAGGATAACACGGTACAGCCTAGTAACCAGCAAGTACAACAGATGTTTAGGGAGGGGAGTGTTATAAGTGGAGAGAGGGATGCCCGGGCATTTTTGCAGACACCTTTGACCGAACAGCGCCTGCAGGCTATTGATTGTTACGGTCTTCGCTGTTTAGCCACGGTTTTGGGGCGGGACTGTCCTGACAGTTGGCCCAAGAAGAATTTGGTGGCATGTTTGTTGGGTGATGGCGATGGGGCGGTGGGTGGAGTGGGGTCTTGGGGGGTTCCCTCCAAGCCTCCATTCCACTCTACCCCTGAGCTGGGCCCTCAGCCAGCGAGTCTTAGCACGATGCAGCAGGAGGGTTCTCAAGGGCAAGCTGGCTTACCCGTAAACACGTCTCGGTGTGGATCCCCCATTTTGTGCTCTCCCCCCCCAGGCCTGTCTCCTGAGATGTTATTTCAGCTAGAACTAGCTAAGTTTAAGCTGCAGGAGACTCAAATACAACAGGCTAGTATAGAACGCATAGAGGTTGCTAGAATCCAAGCCAATCAGGATGCAACCAGGTACCAGGCTGAAATGGATGTCGAGAAGTCTAGAGTAGAGACCACGGGGCGTCATCTCGGTGGTGGGCACCGGGTTACAGACTCACTTTCGCATTTAATTAAGTTAGTACCCGCATTTGATGAGACAGCAGTGACTGAGTTTTTTGCTCGTTTCGAAAAGAAGTGTCGTGAGTATGACTGGCCGGAGGTTAAATGGGCAGCATTAGTTTCATCACGTCTAGTGGGTAAGGGGTTGAAAGCCTACGATGCACTGTCACTGGACGAGAGTGTAGTGTATGGACTGGTGAAGGAGGCTGTGCTCCGGGCCTACGAACTGCAACCCGAAACTTATAGATTGAAGTTCCGTGGTGTGAATAAGAAGAGCGACGTCAGTTTTATGGAGCACGCACGGGACTTAACAGATGCATGTAATAACTGGTTTCGGTCCGAGCACGCAGAGTCGGCTGAGGAAATTAAGCAACTTTTCTATCTGGAACAGTTTTACAAATGTACTGGAACCGATCTAACGCTGAACATTAAGGAAAAATGTCCCAAGACAGTAGAGGAGGCTGCCAAGATGGCAGACCTCAGATTATCATTGATTCGTGGTTGCGGTGCCGCTCAGAGGGCTGAGTCAGGGCAGAAGGGGCGCTATACCCCACCCACCAGAGTTTTCGATAATAACAAATCCTATGACACACATAACCACACTAAATGCATTGCACCTAATAACACCTACAAACACAAGCCTCTCCCGTTTACTAAAGGTCAGGCCCCTTCTTCGCCCGCACAAGGGAAGAAGCCCATTGGGGATGTGAAATGTTACAAATGTCAGAAGCTAGGCCATTATTCACGTGAGTGCCCTAGTAACACTCCCGCTAAGCCGGTGTCATTGGTTCACAGTATCGGTGTGTCTCTGAAGGCTTCAGCAGCTGAGGCACACGCGGTAAAGAAGCGTACGGAAGGCTCGACACCTGTCCGGGACACTTTCTGTAGCCATCGGGGACACGGGTTTGTGAGCTGGGGGAGTGAACTACGGAGGGTTGACTTGCTGAGGGATACGGGGGCTTCGCAAACTTTGTTGAGGAACTTCACAGGGAAACCGATAAATGCGGCCAGAGTTGTTGTGGTGCAGGGTATAAATGCTACGAGGTCATACCCACTTGTGAGGTTGGAGTTGAGAGTGGGAGAGGTGTGCAGGGAGCTGGATGTAGGGATCGTTGAGTGTTTGCCAGTTGAGGGCGTCGACCTTCTTCTCGGCAACGACTTTGCGGTGCCCACTTCCGGGACTCCACCCTTAGTCGTTGCCGAGAGGGCGGCCGACGTGGATGGTGAGAATCGGGAATGGGTTGGGAGGTGCCAACAGGATGAGATGGCCTGTGTGGTAACCCGATCTCGCTCTGCGGCTCCTGCACAGCCTAGCACTCAACCTCGGGGACAGTGGAGGAAGGATCAGGAGAAGGTTGCTAAGGGCAGGAAAAGGGACATTGAGTCTGCTGCACTTCTCGGTGATTCGGTACTTGGACCTATAATAAACACGGGAGTTGACTCTGGCCCAGATATGGTGTGTAACAAGGCAGAGTTGGGTAAGACTTCGCGTGAGGCAAGAGCTGTAGCGAGAGCCACTAAGGCAGTAGAGCCTACTAGCCGGGGTAATGTCTTATTACAAAACCATCTTGATGCATTGACGCCCAGGGACATTAGTGAGCAGCAGCTGCAAGACGCTAGCCTAGCTCGTTATAGCAATGGTGCCATAGAGTTGGAGGAAGATGGGGATGCGAAGCCGGGAGATTTCTTTAGGCTCAACAGGATATTGTACCGCAGATTTCTAGACCCCAAATCGAAGTGGGAGGGCGGTGCGAGGGTAGTAGACCAGGTGGTTGTTCCAAATAAGTATAGAGAGTCCTTATTGTGTCTGGCGCATGATGTGCCGGTGGCGGGTCATTTGGGGGTAACAAAAACATTGGCGGCATTGGGCAGGTTTTTCTGGTGGCCTGGGGTCAAGGCTGATGTCTGTGCATGGGTGGCTGGGTGTGCGACCTGCCAGACAACGGGGAAGCCTAACCAGACAATCCCGAAGGCACCTTTGTTTCCCATACCTGTCACCGGGCCTCCGTTCAGCAAAGTTGTAGTAGATTTGGTTGGCCCTTTCCCGCCTACTAGTAGTGGCAATAAATTCCTGTTGACAATCATGGATGTGGCTACGAGATACCCGGACGCATACCCCATGAGAAACGGCTCGGCAAAGGCAGTTGTTAAAAACTTATTATTGTTCTGTTCCCGTTATGGATTTCCACGTGAGGTGCAGTCAGACCAGGGGAGCAATTTTACATCCAAATTGTTCAAGCAAACCCTTCAGTTGCACGGTATATGTTCTGTAGTGTCGTCAGCCTACCATCCCGAGAGTCAGGGAGTCTTGGAGCGGTGGCACTCGACCCTGAAGAGTATGCTACGCTGTTACTGTGCAGAACATGACACTGATTGGGATTTGGGTCTGCCGTATGTTCTGTTCGCTGCACGTGAAGTCCCAGGAGAGAGCCTGGGGTTCAGTCCAAATCAACTAGTCTTTGGCCATAATGTGAGAGGACCTTTAAGTATGGTGAAAGAGATCTGGGAGGGCGAAGAGAAGCCGGTGTCTGTACTTAAATATATCCTTGAGAGCCGGGAGAGACTTATCGGTTGCATGGCAGCGGCAGGTAATAACTTGGTTAATGCACAGGCGGTCATGAAGCACCAGTATGACGCCAAGGTGAAGCTTCGGGAGTTTTCGGTGGGTCAGGAGGTAATGTTGCTTTTACCTTTGCCTGGACACCCCCTTTCTGCCAAGTTTATTGGGCCGTATGTGGTGGCTAAGAAACTGTCCGACCTTGATTATCTCGTTGCAACACCTGACCGTAGAAAAAAACATCAGTTATGTTATGTTAACCTCATGAAAGAGTATGTGAGACGCCCCTCAGAGCCTCTCACTGTCCCTGTGCTGGCCTGCAGCGGCCAGGGTGGAGAAGGAGGTGGGGACAGTCATGCTGCTGAGGAGGATAGCTGGGACTGTGTCATTTCCGCGGAACAGTGGGCGGGGAATACTGAACAAGAGGCTAGGCAAGCTGTAAGTCACCTGCCTGAGCACCAGGGTGCTGCTGTCCTAGGCCTGTTCAGGTCATACCCCTCTGTTTTCGCCGAACACCCAGGTCTCACTACTCAGGTAACGCACGACGTGGACGTCGGTGATAATGTGCCCTTCAAGTCAGTGCCCTACCGTGTGCCCCCGGTAAAGTTGCCAGCTTTACGGGAGGAGTTAAAGTACATGGTTGAGAGAGGGATGATCACTGAAGGTTATGTGAAGTGGACATCACCCGTCACGTTGCAGCCAAAACCTGACGGCAAGGTGCGGTTCTGCATAGATTTTCGTAGGCTAAATGGCTTGACCACTACCAACCCTTACCCTTTGCCTCGAGTTGACGACAGCGTGGACAAGATAGGGAATGCAAAGTACCTTACTAAAATTGATCTTGTAAAAGGCTACTGGCAAGTACCCCTGTCGGACCGAGCTAAGCAAGTTTGTGGTTTTGTGGTAGATGGCAAGACCTACCAATGTAACGTAATGCCTTATGGGCTTAAGAACGCACCTGCCACGTTTCAGAACCTGATGAACGATATTTGTGACGAAATCCCTAACTGCACGGTCTACCTTGATGACGTGATAGTGTATGATGACAATTTTGAAAATCACCTAAGGCACTTAGAGACCCTGTTTGGGAAGTTGCACGATGCTGGGCTGGTGGTGAACCTGAGGAAGTGCGAGTTTGTAAAGGCTACTGTGCAGTATCTTGGCTTCGTGGTCGGGTTAGGCCGGGTGTGCCCCCCCCTGAGCAAGATATAGGCTATCAATATGTTTCCCAGGCCCACCACTAAGCGCCAGGTCATGCGGTTCCTAGGTATGATAGGCTATTATAGGCGCTTCATCCGGGGATACTCTACTGTCTTAGCACCGTTAACTGATCTACTGTCGAAGTCAGTGAAGTTCTGTTGGGCTTCGGAGTGTCAGAGGGCTTTCGACCTAGTCAAGCACCTGCTGTGTACACATCCGATTTTGAGAGCCCCAGACTTTTCCAGGAGTTTTCAGCTGGCGACTGATGCCAGCGGTGTGGGTGCCGGGGCAGTGTTACTGCAGACTGATTCCGAGGGCTTGGAACACCCAGTGAGCTTCTTTTCTCGCAAGTTTAATTCGGCACAAAGGAATTACTCGACTATAGAGAAGGAGCTTCTTGCTATCGTTTTGTCGCTCAAACATTTCGAAGTTTATGTTCCAGCCTACGGCCCGGTAGTGACGATTTATACGGACCATCATCCCTTGAAATTCCTAAATCAGTTTCACAATCGGAATATGCGGTTGACCAGGTGGTCCCTAATGCTCCAAGAGTATAATCTCAACATTCAGCATATTGCCGGGAGTGAGAACGTGATAGCAGATTGTCTATCAAGGGTTGATGATCCAGGATAGTCGTGCACGGTGTGTGGGTTGAGCAGGAGTAAAATTAGGCTATCATAACGCCGTCCAAAAAGATTATAAAACAATAAAATAAACGAGAAAATTTGTTTTAGTTTTGTAAGTCTTTATTGTTGTAGCATGATGCATGCGATATTGTGTTTTATGTATAATTCACACTTCAGTTGTTGTGCACCTTTTGCAATTAGTGGCAGCTAAGGGTAGCAGGTCGGTTGGTTGCCTGTCAGATTTTGATAATGCTTCTAAGGTCGATTATCTAAAATCTTGGGGGGGCTGTGACGCACCCAGTGCGTAGCAACGTAACCTGATTGTACTCCTTGGTACTCCACTGTACCGTCACGGACCGTGTACCATGCTGGCTGCTTATATTGAGTGTGACAACGTATAACTATGTTCTTTGTATCTCTGCAAAGGTCTCGTCATTTGCTAACCAGTGGTGGGTTTTGTTTTAAGCCATGTCGAGACCTTCCATTTAATATGTAGTATCAATAGAGAAGTTGATAGATGAGATGATAGGAATTCAGAGAGAGAGAGTGAGTTAGACTTCAGAGCGAGAGGGTAGCGGTGCGCCACGCTGCCGGGGGGGTGGTTGCCAGACGTATGGACCGGTTGGCAGCCCTGCGCTTATAGCTAGGTGCGACAGGGTTGGTAGTACATTGCCGCCTGCCTAGGCTGCCTGGGCTGCCCATGTTGTCGTACAGCACATTGCCTGGAGGCTCGCTGTGTGCTCTATGACCAGGTTGCCTAGAACCTTTGAGACTCTAACATCCCTTGCCCTCTCTCCCAATTTCTCACGGTTGCACTCTTTCTCTCTGACGACATTACTCTCATTTCATTCTTCTCTCTATTGAAATGCATACCCTTCCCTTGAGGTCCTAAAGGAGTTTCAGCACTCACCTCTCGTATTACTCTTAGGACAAGCATATATTTACATGTATTAGATTTAAGGGGTTAATGTGAACAGCGATCTTCTTGATGAGGATAGTTGGTGAACGTTCTACATGTTCACGAGTTATATGCCCAGCTCATCATCCAATTTGTGACTAGACTAGTGCCATGTGTAAGAGCCCGACCATGCCCAGGAGTTGTCTGTAGAGGGGTGAGGACTTAGCCTTGATTTGCCTACCGAGCCAGGAGCGAGTGTAGTACCAGAGACTACAGCTCGCTCGTAGTGCCGGTATAGTAGAGTAACGTAATTTATCTGTCCTTGTGTTCTCTGCAGTCTTTTCCTGGGTTCTCGCTTTCGGTGCTGGGACTCGTTGTTCCTGTGACTTGGCCTGCTAGCTAGAACACATGGGGATGATGAGTGGGTTATATCTTTATTTTACTATGCATTGCAGCTCTCTTTAAGTTTATGTATGTAACACTTTACAGTACACATTACTCACACACAAGACAACACTATTAATACTTTCATGTATCAATTAACTGCACTGTCGTTTTGCTGCTGTGTCCGGAGTTCTGTTGCGTAGGGCGCATACAGACTCAGAGGGGAGACAGAGTGAGAGAAGCGAAGTAGCCTATGCGGTAGTAGGCTACCGGCGCAGTACTGTTGCCTGCAACCTTTTAGTTATTCCAAGTATAGATTCATTCTTATAATAAGTGACTACTATTTATGTTCCTTCCATGTGTATTATTAGGTATCTACTGGATCATGAACATCTTGTATGCTACATGCTAGTGCATGTTAGTAGGGGACAGTTATTCTAGTGCACGCGCTTTCAAGTAGGCGTGTACATTTGTCATTTAGCATTTCACTGTCATACCTTTAGCCTGCTTCTATTCTACATTATTAGAGGCTTAATATTAACGTAGTTTCTTGAGTATTGCATTTCTTTAGTAATAACGTAACCTATAAATGTCTGAGGGAGTTTAGCCTCATAGCCTACCCCTGTTGTACACTTTCGCCGAGTTAAGGTACCTCGTTACCATAGACGATAACTCTGTAGGGCGTTGGTGCTTTTGTTGTCTGGAGCATATAGTATTTGGGACTGGAATCGAGCGTGTCGTTGTCACATAAGCCATTTCTGTCCTACGATCAAGAATCCCGAATATGTATTGCCGATCCAGCCGTAACAGTATATTGAGGTATAAGAGTTTGGGGTGCTTCTTTTTTTAATATTGAGGTGGGAAATTTTTGTGAGCATCATGTCTTATACCGGATCAGAGGAGAATGGAGACACAGTACGTAACGTCGAAACTGAGGAACAGCAGTATGATGAAAGGGTTAATCAGGTGAACTGTGAGGAGGATGCTAGGATATTTTTGCAAGGGCCTGTTACTGCCGAGCGGTTGGAGGGTATGGATCGGTACGGTCTCCAATGCCTGGCCACAGCTATCGGTCATGCGGGTACTAGCAGCATGACCAGGGATAACTTGATAACGTGTGTACTGGGCAGGGTGACTGGTGAGCGAGATGGGTTGAGTGCTCAGAGCCCTTCGGCCATGCTTCCCCTACACTCGACTCCCAGCCATCCCAGTGGTTTGCCGACCCCGGGTACGCTTCCACAGTTGGGTGGTGACTGGCAGTGTGGGTTGCCCCTGGGGGGTGCTGCTGTCTATAACATCTCGGGGAAGCCCATTCCACAAGTTGACAACTCGATTGAAGAAGAAATTCTTAGATTCGTGCGAGTTAAAAGATTTACTGATAATTTTGCAACCGTTTCCCCGCGTGTAATTAGATTGGTTGATAGTGAAGTACTTACTACAGTTCATATTGTCGATGCCTTTGATGATTTTGAACACTTGAATTAAGTCGCCTCTTAATCTGCTCTGGGTTAAGAGCGGGTGGTGGAATATATTTCACCGTGCCACCCAGCATTTTTTTTTACCATAAATGGGGTTGTTTCCGTGCTTTTTTTCATGCATAAACAAGAGCCAGAGCGTAATTAAATTATGTATCCCTGAAAGGGCATAAATTGAGCTTTCCAATGACACCAGAACCATCCTTCTACGATCACTGGTTGTCTTGCAACGATCATGCAACCGAAGGGCAAAATCGCTAAAATACGGTCATTTAGTTACATATGTTACGAACTGGCACTCGGGTACACAAGGGCTCTCAATCAGGACTCGAATACGGCTCGCTGCCACAACGGACACACACGATCCCAACCCCTGAGTACTGCCAGCCGAACAAAAAACACCAATACCCTCCAGAGTTCAATCTGCTATAACGGGGTATACAAGAACTCGGTACTAGTGTTCAACAACAGACTAATAAAGAGACCGGAATTATCTAGTCTGGTCAACAATCAAACAAAGAAGTAAGAAACAACAACACCAAAGAATAGTGTTGGCCGAAGCCGAAGTAATCCACCCTTGACTAAGAACTTAAGAAGTCCTCCACCCTCTACTTCGGATCGGCACTATTACGTTACGTTAATTAATAGTCCTTAAGCATCGAGCAAGGAATCTTCTGAAAAAAGTTAGATGCTTCTCGGATGCTCGTAAGAAGTACGTATCGGATTTTGAACAGTAATTCAATAAGCAAAACACTGGCAATTAAATACTATTAAAAGTTTAAATTGGCATAAGAATAATTAAAAGAATATGCAATAGTAAATGGCAAACATTAAAAAGAAGTACTCCGCAAATGCAACGGCAATAGCCTACTCGGATTGTGCTCGTGGGCCACTAATCACTAAAGTAGCCAAGCTTGCAACACATGAAATCAATAGTGCATAAACAATATCATACATAAGGAAAGCTTCAATACTATTCTGTATCTACTAATCGAGTAAAGTCTAGCTGGGGTACTGTGGGCAAAAGGTAGCAGTGACTGAGCAAAAACGGCTCGTAGCCTAGCGAAGTCCTCACAACTGTTTAAAGTATTACGTTAAAACTAACAAGTGCACTTTGAGAAATCCAGATCCCTTGTATCTGGTTTTCTCCCGGCTCCTTGACAAAGTAAAAACAAACTGTTAATAAAATACAGGGTGGTTAGGCTCTTGCCCTCACGCACTGTAAATTATTAACTCAACACAGTCAGCCGCGAAGACAACCTAGGCTTCACTGAACCGAAACGACTATGCAGGTTTATCGCTTAACCACTGCATCAAACAACAACTCGTAACACAGAAAAGCCTTACCCCAGTCTAGCAGAAAACAGGAATAATAATAATAACACACAGGGAAATGCATATACAAGTGCAACAAACATAAATCAATCCTATTCTAAGTTAACCCTTCCAAAATAGGCTATCTAATAGGCAAGTATCTTGTGAGAACTCAAGCGATAATACGTTCGCTGACTAGCTCTGCACCAACGGGACCATGGAAGTTAAAAAAGGCAGGGAAAAGAGGAGATAAGAATGTAAGGTAGTAGAGAAAGTTCACATCAGTCAGAAGAATATTTATAGTTAGCAAGGGAAATGAGAAGTCGCTCTGCCTAATGAGTTCTGATGAAAAAATGGCTAGACTTCCCTTTTTATACCCGGCCCTCTAGTGAGCCCAACATGAACTACTAAGGACCGCCCACTGACAACCATTACGTAATTTCTCTCTCTCCTCTGGGATAGACAAAGGCTCCCCTAGCACTGAAGGGAGGGGGGAGTGCTAGTGAGTTAGGCCCACCTCCCGCATGGCGCACCCACTGACCCCCAACTGTGGCTGTTTCTCCTCCCATCATTACAAATAAGTTTTACACACAATACTTATAACTAATGATATAAAATAGAACTCGTTGACTCGGATGAAAACAAAATACATATTCATAATACTTATAG
>JBAKBP010032680.1:0-22850 GCA_037953745.1 Lithodes maja
GGACGGTGTTAGTCTTGTGGTCAGTCTTGGTATCATAGCTCTTGTACTTGTTTGCATAATGTATATCACTAACTCGGGGGGGTGGGGTGTCACGCCCCTTGTTACCTGCCTCACTACGCTGGCAGACCCGCACCCACGAATAAATGATAGCCGGAGGTCAGCCATCTCAGCTGCCTCCTGTAGAGTTTTAGGGTTCTTTTCTTTAATAGTTAAAGTCATATCTGCACCAGTACACTTATAAAACTGCTCGAGCAGAAACAGCTCAGTCAACTGTTCGGCCGTCTCAGCTTTCTCAGAACGTGTCCAGTTAGCAAGTGCATCTTTTAAGTCCCGGGCATGTTCAAGAAAGGTCGCCTCCCTAGTCTTCGTAACACCCCGAAACTTCAATCGATATGTTTCTGGTTGCAACTCGTATGCCCGTAGGACAGCTCTCTTCAATACTGGGTAGTCAATGCAAGACTCTAAAGGCAGTGCATCATAAGCCTTCAGACCCTTACCCGTAAGTCTTGAGGAGACTAGAGCTGCCCACTTCTCTTCAGGCCAATTATGCTCCCTACACTTCTTCTCAAAACGATTAAAAAATTCTGTGACTTCAGTTTCACTAAATGCCGGCACCAATTTGACTAAGTGAGACAAGGACTGTTCTCTTACTTGGCCCTCCCGGCCCATCCGAATCCCTGTCGACTCTGCACGAGTCTTATCTAAGTCTATCTGAGCACAATATTTCTCGGAGTCGTATCTAAGCTCAGCCTCGTGCCTCCTAGTCTCATCCTCGTGCCTCCTAGTCTCATTCTCCTGCTTCCTAGACTCAGCCTCAATCGCATACCTCCTAGACTCAGCCTCGATTGCATACCTCCTAGACTCAGCCTCCATCTCCTTCTCATGCCTCCTAGACTCATTCTCCATCTCCTGCTTCCTAGCCTCATTCTCCATCTCCTGCTTCCTAGCCTCATTCTCCATTTTAGCAAGCTCGAGTTTAAATATCATCTCAGGAGACAGGCCGGAAGAGGGAGCTGCCACTACTGAAGGAGGGGGGGCAAGAACTGGGGAACCACCATACGCACCGCCCGAGGGCACTCCAATCTTCCAATGCTCATCCCTCTGTGGGAGAGTGCTAACCTCCGGCAACTGAGTGGACGGCACTGTGGGAGTCGAGTGAGAGGGGATCTGGGGAGGAACCCCCCCAAACGCCCTCTCCTCCGAAACCCCATGTCGCCCACGCAACACCCAGGAAATCAGCTCCCCCTTGGACATCCCTCCTACATTGGATAGACCCAAAACCTTGGCTATCAGGTGCAAGCCATAAACATTCACCCCAGTCAGCCTCTCCTCCGTCACGTGGTACTGCTTACTCACAAAAAGTCTAGCATCCTCCTCACTAGTTACTAACGGCACCTCCTCACTTAGCATCTCTCGCTCCTC
This sequence comes from Lithodes maja, assembly GCA_037953745.1. Classification (NCBI taxonomy): domain Eukaryota; kingdom Metazoa; phylum Arthropoda; class Malacostraca; order Decapoda; family Lithodidae; genus Lithodes; species Lithodes maja. The sequence continues at coordinate 1,423 of JBAKBP010032680.1, forward strand.
GTCAGTACTAGGGCCCGACATACTGAAGTTCACAAAAAAATTCTCGAGACAAAAGTGTTAAACTCCCTTATGCAAGCACTAATTACTAAATTAACTGGAGTCTCTTAACTGCTCTCCTAATTGCCTTACAAAAAAAAATATTCTTCAATATGTACGCTAAAGTACCAACAAACAAATGTTGTACAACTCTGCAAAAAATTATACTGTTCACAAAATCCTAAGCAAGGTCGCCATTTGTTACGACCGGGCACTCGGGTACACTAGGGCTCTTACACAGGACTCGAGTATGGCTCGCTGCCACAACGGAAACACACGATCCCAACCCCAGAGTACTGCCAGCCGAACAAAAAACGCCACTACCCTCCAGAGTTCTATCTGCTATAACGGGGTATACAAGAACTCGGTACTAGCGTTTCACACAACAGACTAATAGCAAGACGGGAGTTATCTAGTCTGGTCAACAATCAAACAAAGAAGAAAGTACTACAACACTAAAGAATAGTGTTGGCCGAAGCCGAAGTAATCCACCCTTGAACTAAGAACTTAAGAAGTCCTCCACCCTCTACTTCGGATCGGCACTATTACGTTACGTTAAACAATAGTCCTCGAGCATCAAGCAAGGAATCTTCTGATAAGTTAGATGCTTCTCGAATACTCATAAGAAGTAAGTATCGGATTTTGAACAGCAATTTAATGAATAACTCACTGGTAATTAAAGGCTTTAAATTGACATAAGAAGAATTATAAGAATAAGCAATAGGATATGGCAAACATTAAGAAGAAGTACTCCGACAATGCACTGGCAATAGCCTACTAAGATTGTGCTCGTGGGCCACTAATCTCTGAAGTAGCTAAGCGTGCCACACATGAAATCAATAGTGCTTAAACAATAATATACATAAGGAGAAGCTTCAATACTATGCTGTATCTGCTGGTCGAGCAAAGTCTAGCTGGGATATCTAAGGTTAAGAGACAATGGCTGAGCAAGCGGCTCGTAGCCTAGCGAGGTCCTTAAGACTGTGCGGCCAAATTACGGTAATTGACGGATGCTCTCTTGAGAGATCCAGATCACTAGTATCTGGTTCTCTCCTGGCGATCCTCTCAAAGTCAAGCAAATGAGATAGCACAGTGTTGGGTGGCACAGGCAAAAGCCCTCACTCGCAACACAGTGCTAAACTCACACGGTACACAATCAAAAAGACCACCTAGGCTTCCCACGTCTCCGTTGCAATTGTGCTGGTTCAACCAACCTAGCACTCATAGGAAATCACAACTCGAGGAACCCTATCCCAGTCTAGCATTACCTAAACCAGCAGAAAACAGGAACATGAATAATAGTACACAGGGAAATACATATACGAGTGCAACAAACATCAATCAATCCTATTCTAGTTAACCTTTCCAAAAATAGGCTATCTAACAGGCACTTATCTCGTGAGAACTCAAGCGATAATACTTTGGCTGACTAAGTCTGCACCAAAGGGGTCATTGAGGTTATAAAGGGTCGAGAAGGGGAGAAGATAGGCTGTTCAGAGAGTAGAGAAAGTTCACATCAGTCGGAAGAATATGGATAGTTGCAAGGGATATGAGAGGTCGCTTTGCCTGATGAGTTCTGAGGAAAATGCGGCGGGACCTCCCTTTTTATACTCGGCCCCGTAGCGAGCATAACGGCAATCATGACGTCACATACTCTCTCAATCGGGGATCGACAAAGAACTTCCCACGCTTGAGGAGGGAGGGAGGGGGGAATTAGGCCTACCCCTCGTGGCGCGCTCACTGGTCGGTGTTACATAACTCTCTCTCTCTTCGCATCATTATATATATATAAATCCCACACACAATACTTATATCTAATGATATAAAATAGAACTCGTTGACTTAGAAGAAAACAAAATACATAATGATAATACTTATAGTACAACGGTTCACATAAACTGAGTTAGGAAACTCTACACAGACTACAGCCAAAGTTCCTGCCCTGACGATCCTAGCGAGAGTGGGGCCTGACTGGGCGTTCTGTACAGCATGCTCATACTCGACATGCGTCACAACCTGCCCAATGCCGCCAATGTTTTTGTTACCCCCAAATGACCCGCCACCGGCACATCATGCGCCAGACACAATAAGGACTCTCTATACTTATTTGGAACAACCACCTGGTCTACTACCCTCGCACCGCCCTCCCACTTCGATTTGGGGTCTAGAAATCTGCGGTACAATATCCTGTTGAGCCTAAAGAAATCTCCCGGCTTCGCATCCCCATCTTCCTCCAACTCTATGGCACCATTGCTATAACGAGCTAGGCTAGCGTCTTGCAGCTGCTGCTCACTAATGTCCCTGGGCGTCAATGCATCAAGATGGTTTTGTAATAAGACATTACCCCGGCTAGTAGGCTCTACTGCCCTAGTGGCTCTCGCTACAGCTCTTGCCTCACGCGAAGTCTCACCCAACTCTGCCCTGCTACACACCATATCCGGGCCAGAGTCAACTCCCGTGTTTATTATAGGTCCAAGTACCGAATCACCGAGAAGTGCAGCAGAATCAATGTCCCTTTTCCTGCCCTTAGCAACCTTCTCCTGATCCTTCCTCCACTGTCCCCGAGGTTGAGTGCTAGGCTGTGCAGGAGCCGCAGAGCGAGATCGGGTTACCACACAGGCCATCTTATCCTGTTGGCACCTCCCAACCCATTCCCGATTCTCACCATCCACGTCGGCCGCCCTCTCGGCAACGACTAAGGGTGGAGTCCCGGAAGTGGGCACCGCAAAGTCGTTGCCGAGAAGAAGGTCGACGCCCTCAACTGGCAAACACTCAACGATCCCTACATCCAGCTCCCTGCACACCTCTCCCACTCTCAACTCCAACCTCACAAGTGGGTATGACCTCGTAGCATTTATACCCTGCACCACAACAACTCTGGCCGCATTTATCGGTTTCCCTGTGAAGTTCCTCAACAAAGTTTGCGAAGCCCCCGTATCCCTCAGCAAGTCAACCCTCCGTAGTTCACTCCCCCAGCTCACAAACCCGTGTCCCCGATGGCTACAGAAAGTGTCCCGGACAGGTGTCGAGCCTTCCGTACGCTTCTTTACCGCGTGTGCCTCAGCTGCTGACAACCTACCCCGGGCAGTTGCTGCAGCCTTCAGAGACACACCGATACTGTGAACCAATGACACCGGCTTAGCGGGAGTGTTACTAGGGCACTCACGTGAATAATGGCCTAGCTTCTGACATTTGTAACATTTCACATCCCCAATGGGCTTCTTCCCTTGTGCGGGCGAAGAAGGGGCCTGACCTTTAGTAAACGGGAGAGGCTTGTGTTTGTAGGTGTTATTAGGTGCAATGCATTTAGTGTGGTTATGTGTGTCATAGGATTTGTTATTATCGAAAACTCTGGTGGATGGGGTATAGCGCCCCTTCTGCCCTGACTCAGCCCTCTGAGCGGCACCGCAACCACGAATCAATGATAATCTGAGGTCTGCCATCTTGGCAGCCTCCTCTACTGTCTTGGGACATTTTTCCTTAATGTTCAGCGTTAGATCGGTTCCAGTACATTTGTAAAACTGTTCCAGATAGAAAAGTTGCTTAATTTCCTCAGCCGACTCTGCGTGCTCGGACCGAAACCAGTTATTACCTGCATCTGTTAAGTCCCGTGCGTGCTCCATAAAACTGACGTCGCTCTTCTTATTCACGCCACGGAACTTCAATCTATAAGTTTCGGGTTGCAGTTCGTAGGCCCGGAGCACAGCCTCCTTCACCAGTCCATACACTACACTCTCGTCCAGTGACAGTGCATCGTAGGCTTTCAACCCCTTACCCACTAGACGTGATGAAACTAATGCTGCCCATTTAACCTCCGGCCAGTCATACTCACGACACTTCTTTTCGAAACGAGCAAAAAACTCAGTCACTGCTGTCTCATCAAATGCGGGTACTAACTTAATTAAATGCGAAAGTGAGTCTGTAACCCGGTGCCCACCACCGAGATGACGCCCCGTGGTCTCTACTCTAGACTTCTCGACATCCATTTCAGCCTGGTACCTGGTTGCATCCTGATTGGCTTGGATTCTAGCAACCTCTATGCGTTCTATACTAGCCTGTTGTATCTGAGTCTCCTGCAGCGTAATCCGTTCTATACTAGCCTGTTGTATCTGAGTCTCCTGCAGCTTAAACTTAGCTAGTTCTAGCTGAAATAACATCTCAGGAGACAGGCCTGGGGGGGGAGAGCACAAAATGGGGGATCCACACCGAGACGTGTTTACGGGTAAGCCAGCTTGCCATTGAGAACCCTCCTGCTGCATCGTGCTAAGCCTCGCTGGCTGAGGGCCCAGCTCAGGGGTAGAGTGGAATGGAGGCTTGGAGGGAACCCCCCAAGACCCCACTCCACCCACCGCCCCATCGCCATCACCCAACAAACATGCCACCAAATTCTTCTTGGGCCAACTGTCAGGACAGTCCCGCCCCAAAACCGTGGCTAAACAGCGAAGACCGTAACAATCAATAGCCTGCAGGCGCTGTTCGGTCAAAGGTGTCTGCAAAAATGCCCGGGCATCCCTCTCTCCACTTATAACACTCCCCTCCCTAAACATCTGTTGTACTTGCTGGTTACTAGGCTGTACCGTGTTATCCTCCCCCGTAAATGATGAGTCATTAGACATAGTGCTGGTTATACAATTGCTGTTCATAAAAAAAAAAAGTGCTTATTACTAATTGCAGTCTCGACTCACAAAATGTTAAAGATGCTTGAATGACTCTACTCTAGACACCCCCAACGAAACAATCTGCAAGTCCACCAATACAATAATGACACAATAAAAATTCCTCCAATATGCAAGAAAATTCTAGCCAGCTCTACTAGGTAGCATAGAATAGTTCTCCAAAAAACATGTGATAGGATACTACTGAATCTTGTGCAAGGTCGCCATTTTGTTACGGCTGGATCGGCAATACATATTCGGGATTCTTGATCGTAGGACAGAAATGGCTTATGTGACAACGACACGCTCGATTCCAGTCCCAAATACTATATGCTCCAGACAACAAAAGCACCAACGCCCTACAGAGTTATCGTCTATGGTAACGAGGTACCTTAACTCGGCGAAAGTGTACAACAGGGGTAGGCTATGAGGCTAAACTCCCTCAGACATTTATAGGTTACGTTATTACTAAAGAAATGCAATACTCAAGAAACTACGTTAATATTAAGCCTCTAATAATGTAGAATAGAAGCAGGCTAAAGGTATGACAGTGAAATGCTAAATGACAAATGTACACGCCTACTTGAAAGCGCGTGCACTAGAATAACTGTCCCCTACTAACATGCACTAGCATGTAGCATACAAGATGTTCATGATCCAGTAGATACCTAATAATACACATGGAAGGAACATAAATAGTAGTCACTTATTATAAGAATGAATCTATACTTGGAATAACTAAAGGTTGCAGGCAACAGTACTGCGCCGGTAGCCTACTACCGCATAGGCTACTTCGCTTCTCTCACTCTGTCTCCCCTCTGAGTCCGTATGCGCCCTACGCAACAGAACTCCGGACACAGCAGCAAAACGACAGTGCAGTTAATTGATACATGAAAGTATTAATAGTGTTGTCTTGTGTGTGAGTAATGTGTATTGTAAAGTGTTACATACATAAACTTAAAGAGAGCTGCAATGCATAGTAAAATAAAGATATCACCCACTCATCATCCCCATGTGTTCTAGCTAGCAGGCCAAGTCACAGGAACAACGAGTCCCAGCACCGAAAGCGAGAACCCAGGAAAAGACTGCAGAGAACACAAGGACAGATAAATTACGTTACTCTACTATACCGGCACTACGAGCGAGCTGTAGTCTCTGGTACTGCACTCGCTCCTGGCTCGGTAGGCAAATCAAGGCTAAGTCCTCGCCCCTCTACAGACAACTCCTGGGCATGGTCGGGCTCTTACACATGGCACTAGTCTAGTCACAAATTGGATGATGAGCTGGGCATATAACTCGTGAACATGTAGAACGTTCACCAACTATCCTCATCAAGAAGATCGCTGTTCACATTAACCCCTTAAATCTAATACATGTAAATATATGCTTGTCCTAAGAGTAATACGAGAGGTGAGTGCTGAAACTCCTTTAGGACCTCAAGGGAAGGTTATGCATTTAAATAGAGAGAAGAATGAAATGAGAGTAATGTCGTCAGAGAGAAAGAGTGCAACCGTGAGAAATTGGGAGAGAGGGCAAGGGATGTTAGAATCTCAAAGGTTCTAGGCAACCTGATCATGGAACACACAGCGAGCCTCCAGGCAATGTGCAGTACGACAACATGGGCAACCCAGGCAGCATAGGCAGGCGGCAATGGACTACCAACCCTGTCGCACCTAGCTATAAGCGCAAGGCTGCCAACCGGTCCATACGTCTGGCAACCACCACTCCGGCAGCGTGGCGCGTTGCTACCCTCTCGCTCTGAAAACTAACTCACTCTCTCTCTCTGAACTCCCATTGTCTTATCTATCAACTTCTCTATTGATACTACATATTAAATGGAAGGTCTCGACATGGCTTAAAACAAAACCCACCACTGGTTAGCACATGACGAGACCTTTGCAGAGATACAAAGAACATAGTTATACGTTGTCACACTCAATATAAGCAGCCAGCACGGTACAGCGGTACAGCGGTACCACACAGTGGCGGTACAGTGGAGTACCAAGGAGTACAATCAGGTTGCGTTGCCACGCACTGGGTGCGTCACAATGCCAATTTAAGCCTTTAATAGTATTTAATTGCCAGTGTTTTTGCTTATTGAATTACTGTTCAAAATCCGATACGTACTTCTTACGAGCATCCGAGAAGCATCTAACTTATTTCAGAAGATTCCTTGCTCGATGCTTAAGGACTATTAATTAACATAATGTAATAGTGCCGATCCGAAGTAGAGGGTGGTGGACTTCTTAAGTTCATAGTCAAGGGTGGATTACTTCGGCTTCGGCCAACACTATTCTTTTGTGTTGTTGTTTCTTACTTCATTGTTTGATTGTTGACCAGACTAGATAATTCCTGTCTCTTTATTAGTCTGTTGTTGAACACTAGTACCGAGTTCTTGTATACCCCGTTATAGCAGATTGAACTCTGGAGGGTATTGGTGTTTTTTGTTCGGCTGGCAGTACTCAGGGGCTGGGATCATGTGTTTCCGTTGTGGCAGCGAGCCGTATTCGAGTCCTGATTGAGAGCCCTTGTGTACCCGAGTGCCAGTTCGTAACAAATGGTGACCTTGCTTAGGATTTTGTGAACAGTATAAATTTTTGCAGAGTTGTACAACATTTGTTTGTTTGTATTTTAGCGTGCATATTGAAGAATATTTTTTTTTGTATGGCAATTAGTAAAGCATTTAAGAGACTCCAGTTAATTTAGCAATTAGTGCTTGCATAGGAAGTTTAACACTTTTGTCTCGAGAATTTTGTTGTGGACTTCAGTATGTCGTGCATTAGCACTGACGATGAGCGAGAGATGTCATTTGAAGGTGTGCCGTTAGTAACCAGTGAGGAGGATGCTAGAGTTTTTGTGAGTAAGCGGTACCACGTGACGGAGGAGAGGCTGACTGGGGTGGATGTTTGTGGCTTGCACCTGATAGCCAAAGTTTTGGGCATTTCCAATGTAGCAGGGATGTCCAAGGGGGAGCTGATTTCCTGGGTGTTGCGTGGGCGACATGGGATTTCGGAGGAGAGGGCGTTTGGGGGGGTTCCTCCCCAGATCCCCTCTCACTCGACTCCCACAGTGCCGTACACTCAGTTATCGGAGGTTAGCACTCTCCCACAGAGGGATGAGAATTGGCAGATTGGAGTGCCCTCGGGTGGTGCACGTGGTGGTTCCTTAGTTTTTGACCCCCCTCCTTCAGTAGTGGCAGCTCCCTCTTCCTGCCTGTCTCCAGATATGGTATTTAGACTTGAGCTTGCTAAGATTGAGGCTAGGAAGCAGGAGATTGAGGCTAGGAAGCAGGAGGATGAGACCAGGAGGCAGGAGGATGAGACCAGGAGGCAGGAGGATGAGACGAGGAGGTATGAGATTGAGGTTAGGAGGCATGAGGCTGAGCTTAGGTACGACTCGGAGAAATATTGTGCTAAATTAGATTTAGATAAGACTCGTGCAGAGTCGACAGGGACTCGGATGGGCCGTGAGGGCCAAGTAAGAGAACAGTCCTTGGCCCAATTAGTCAAATTGGTGCCGGTATTTAGCGAAACTGAAGTCACAGAATTTTTTAATCGTTTTGAGAAGAAGTGTAGGGAGCATAATTGGCCTGAAGAGAAGTGGGCAGCTCTAGTCTCCTCAAGACTTACGGGTAAGGGTCTGAAGGCTTATGATGCACTGCCTTTAGAGTCTTGCATTGACTACCCAGAATTGAAGAGAGCTGTCCTACGGGCATACGAGTTGCAACCGGAAACATATCGATTGAAGTTTCGGGGTGTTACAAAGACTAGGGAGGCGACCTTTCTTGAACATGCCCGGGACTTAAAAGATGCACTTAAAAACTGGACACGTTCTGAGAAAGCTGAGACGGCAGAACAGTTGACTGAGCCGTTTCTGCTAGAGCAGTTTTATAAGTGTACTGGTGCAGAAATGACTTTAACTATTAAAGAAAAGAACCCAAGAACTCTTCAAGAGGCAGCTGAGATGGCTGACCTCAGGTTGTCGCTAATCAGGGGATGTGAATCTGTAAAGCGTGTTGATGCAGTTCCCAAGGGGTGCGATACTCCAAACCCTCGAGCTCAGGACAATCACTATAGATATAAACCTCAGTTTAAAAGCCAAGATACCAGGACTGAACCAAAGACTACAGCCGTCCCATTACAGAAGGGTCAGAACTCCGCCCCTTATCAGAAGAGACCGATAGGGGAAGTGGAATGTTTTCATTGTAGAAAGAAGGGGCATTATGCAAAATCTTGTCCTAGTAAGCCGCCAGCTGCAGCCGTGTCTTTGGTGCGCAGCATAGGTGTGGCTGAAATGTCGTCTGGATTTACCCAGGGTAGTTTGCCAGCGGCAGGGTCACAGGCTATGTATAAGACTCAGGAAGGCTCGTCCCCTGTCCGTGATGTCTTTTGCACCCATAGAGGGACCGGTAGGGTAAGTTGGGCGGGTTGCCAGCATTAGGTGGAAGTTTTGCGTGATACTGGAGCTTCACAGACACTTTTGAAGAATTTCACGGGGCGACCAATTAATGCGGCACGGGTGGTTGTTGTTCAGGGTGTTAATGCGACCAGGTCATACCCGTTGGTTCGTGTGGAGCTGGAAGTTGATGGTGTGATTAAGGACTTAGATGTTGGGATCGTTGAGAAATTGCCAGTGGAGGGCGTCGACCTTCTTCTCGGCAACGACTTTGCGGTGCCTACTTTAGACGTTCCACCCTTAGTCGTTGCCGAGAGGCCGGCCGACGTGAGTAGGGAGGAACAAGAGTGGGTAGTGAGTTGTCAACACCAACAGATGGCATGTGTGGTAACTCGTTCCCAAGCATTTAAGGTATCACAGCCTATTTCCCAGGCCACAGAACAGCGGAGGAAGGGAATTAAGGAGAAGCGGAAGGCTGGGAAAAGTTTGAAGAGTTTAGAACCAGTGGCTCTCCCAAAAGACCCAATAGCAGGACCTTTGACCAAGTCTGTTGTAACTCCAGTGCCTAACACAGTTGATAAAGTAGTGGAGGAGGCAGAGACTGAGACAGCACCGTTATCTGCAGCGAGAAAACCGGATGTCTAAGTTGGATGGTGGGGGAGGGCATGAGTTGTTGACCAAGCAGTTAGACATGTTGGCTCCCACAGACATTCGAAAGTTGCAATTAGAGGATCCAGAGGTTTTGCAGTGTACCAATGGGGCTGTGGAGTTAGAAGAAGATAGGGATGCAAAGGCAAGGGATTTTTTTTTCTTTAATGGAATTTTATACCACCGATATCAAGATCCTAAAAGGAACTGGGAGGGCGGATCAGGTACAGTTGACCAGCTGGTCGTGCCAGAGGGCTGCAGGGAAAGTTTGCTTAGGTTGGCTCATGATTCTCCATTATCAGGACATTTGGGTGCCAAGAAAACGGTGGCGGCTTTGGGGAAATTGTTTTGGTGGCCGGGGATGAAGTCTCATGTGCAGTCATGGATAAACTCGTGTGATATTTGTCAACGTGTCGGGAAACCGAACCAAGTTATTCCTAAGGCTCCGTTACACCCTATTCCTGTGATTGGGCCACCCTTTAGTAAAATTATTGTTGACATGGTTGATCCACTCCCTCCCACTAAGGCTGGAAATAAATTTTTGTTAACCATAATGGATGTTGCCACTAGATACCCCGATGCATACCCTATGAAAAATGGAATGGCTAAGACGGTAGTCAGTAACTTGTTGTGGTACTTCTCAAGGTACGGGTACCCGGATGAGATTCAGTCTGATCAGGGATCTAATTTCACCTCCAACATGTTCAAGCAAACAATGCAACAGCATGGGATACGAGCAGTAGTATCGTCAGCGTATCACCCTGAGAGTCAAGGGGTGCTTGAGCGGTGGCATGCTACACTCAAAAGCATGCTCAGGTGTTATTGTGCTGACAACGGTATGGATTGGGATCTTGGATTGCCTTATGTGCTGTTTGCTGCTCGGGAGGTACCTGGTGAGAGCCTGGGATTTAGTCCAAACGAGCTGATTTTTGGACACCGTGTCAGGGGCCCCCTTAACATGCTGAAAGAAATTTGGGAGGGGACTGTGCAGCCTTGTCCATTATTAAAGTATGTGCTTGAAAGCCGTGAGCGCATGCTTAAGAGTCTGGAGATGGCAGGTAGAAATTTGACAGAATCACAAGCTTTGATGAAGGACAGGTATGATCGCAAAGTGAGGCTCCGGAAGTTCACTGTAGGACAAGAGGTATTAATTTTGTTGCCTTTGGTTGGTAACCCCCTCTCTGCGAAGTACACTGGACCTTATAAAATTGTAGAACAAATTTCAGACTTAGATTACCTTGTTGCCACTCCAGACAGGAGGAAAAAGAACCAGTTATGTCACGTGAACCTTATTAAAGAGTATGTGAGGCGCCCCTCTGAGCCTCTCACTGTCCCTGTGTTGGCTTGTTGCGGCCGTGGTGGAGAAGGAGAGGGGGACAGTCAAGCTTCGGAGGAGGATAGCTGGGATCAACATGTTTCAGCGGATCAGTGGGCGGGGAACTTGAGCCTTAGGGCTGACGAGGCTATAGCTCATTTGCCTGAGCCGCAGTTTGATGCTATCCGTCAGTTGTTCGGTTCATACCCCACTGTATTTGCTGAACACTCAGGCCTCACTACTCAGGCTATGCATGATGTTGACGTGGGGGACCATATACCCTTTAAGTCAATCCCGTACCGTGTGCCCCCCATAAAACTACCAGCTCTGAGGGATGAGTTGGAGTATATGCTCGGTAGAGGGTTGATAGAGAAAGGCACAGTTAAGTGGACTTCCCCCGTAACACTGCAGCCTAAGCCAGATGGCAAGGTACGCTTTTGTATTGATTTCCGTAGGTTAAACGGTTTGTTTCCAACTAACCCATATCCTCTTCCTCGGGTTGATGATAGTGTTGACAAAATTGGTAATGCTCGTTTTTTGTCTAAAGTAGATTTAGTAAAAGGTTACTGGCAAGTACCTTTGTCCGAGCGTGCTAAAGAGGAATGTGGTTTTGTTGTGGACGGGAGTACCTACCGGTGCAATGTTATGCCTTACGGACTTAAGAATGCACCAGCAACGTTTCAGAACCTGATGAATGAAATTGTAAAGGACATTCCAAATTGCACCGTATATTTGGACGATGTAATCATTTATGATGACGACTTTGAGAGCCATTGTGAGCACCTTGAGACCTTGTTCCGGAAACTTAGTGAAGCAGGTCTGGTAGTAAATTTGGCAAAGTGTGACTTCGTAAAAGCCACTGTGCAGTACCTTGGGTTTGTAGTGGGAAGGGGACAGGTGTGCCCTCCTCAGAACAAGGTACAGGCTATCAATAAATTTCTGCACCCAACAACCAAGAAGCAGGCTATGAGATTCTTGGGTATGATAGGCTACTACAGACGCTTCATAAAAGGTTACTCAACGGTGTTGGCACCTCTCACAGATTTGTTATCTAAAGACAAAAAGTTTTTGTGGGCACCTGAGTGTGAAAAGGCTTTCACTTTGGTGAAACATTTGCTATGTACTCACCCGATACTCAGGGCCCCAGACTTTAACAGGCCTTTTCAGCTGGCAACAGATGCTAGTGGTGTAGGGGCTGGTGCCGTCTTGCTACAGACAGACAATGAAGGTGTGGAACACCCAGTAAGTTTCTTTTCTAAGAAGTTCAATGCTGCACAAAAGAACTATTCTACAATAGAAAAGGAATTACTGGCGATTGTGCTGTCGCTCAGGCACTTCGAGGTGTATGTTCCAGCCTATGGCCCAGTCGTGGTTATCTACACTGATCATCACCCTTTGAGATTCCTGAATCAATTTCACAATCACAATATGAGACTGACCAGGTGGTCTTTGATGTTGCAGGAGTATAACCTGGACATCCGTCATATTGCTGGATGTGACAATGTGATCGCGGATTGTTTATCAAGGGTGGATGATCAGTCGTAGGCTATCACAGGTGTGTGGGTTTGAGTGGAGGAAAATAGGCTGCCCTTATAGTGCAGCCAGGAAAAACATATTAAAATATAAAAATCATATAAAAACTCTTTCTTTTGATATAGGTAATCGTTTAAGTTTGTCATAGCCTATAGAATTTGAGTAGTCCACGAACTATCAAACGGCTGAGCTGCTGTAAGCTCGCTCTGGGAGCATGATATTGTGTCTTTTTGCTATTGTTGGGAGGAGTTATAAAATGTGATTTTTTTTTTAATAATAAGATGCGTTTTGGTGATAAACTCAGCTTTGTTTTAGTGCCATGCGGTCGCTGGGTGTGAGGGGCTTGATGGGGTTCTGTGTTTGTCAGATTTTAGCTCAGGGTTGAGCGAGTAAAATCTTGGGGGAGGTGTGACGCATGTCCACGTGTGAGCATGCTGTACAGAACGCCTAGTCATGCCCCACTCTTGCTAGGATCGTCAGGGCAGGAACTTTGGCTGTAGTCTATGTAGAGTTTCCTAACTTAGTTCGTGTGAGCCGTTGTACTATAAGTATTATGAATATGTATTTTGTTTTCATCTGAGTCAACGAGTTCTATTTTATATCATTAGTTATAAGTATTGTGTGTAAAACTTATTTGTAATGATGGGAAGAGAAACAGTCACAGTTAGGTGTCAGTGGGTATGCCAGGGAGGAGGTAGGCCTAACTCACTAGCACTCCTCCCTCCCTCAGTGCTAGGGGGAGCCTTTGTGTATCCCAGAGGAGAGAGAGAAATTACGTAATGGTTGTCAGTGGGCGGTCCTTAGTAGTTCACGTTGGGCTCACTAGAGGGCCGGGTATAAAAGGGAAGTCTAGCCATTTTTTCATCAGAACTCATTAGGCAGAGTGACTTCTCATTTCCCTTGCTAACTATTTATATTCTTCTGACTGATGGGAACTTTCTCTACTACCTTACATTCTTATTTCCTCTTTTCCCTGCCCTGTTTAACTTCCATTGTCTCGTTGGTGCAGAGCTAGTCAGCCAACGTATTATCGCTTGAGTTCTCACGAGATACTTGCCTATTAGATAGCCTATTTTGGAATGGTTAACTTAGAATAGGATTGATTTATGTTTGTTGCACTTGTATATGCATTTCCCTGTGTGTTATTATTATTATTCCTGTTTTCTGCTAGTCTAGGTAATGCTAGACTGGGGTAAGGCTTTTCTGTGTTACGAGTTGTTGTTTGATGCAGTGGTTAAGCGATAAACCTGCATACTCGTTTCGGTTCAGTGAAGCCTAGGTTGTCTTCGCGGCTGACTGTGTTGAGTTAATAATTTACAGTGCGTGAGGGCAAGAGCCTAACCACCCTGTATTTTATTAACAGTTTGTTTTTACTTTGTCAAGGAGCCGGGAGAAAACCAGATACAAGGGATCTGGATTTCTCAAAGTGCACTTGTTAGTTTTAACGTAATACTTTAAACAGTCGTGAGGACTTCGCTAGGCTATGAGCCGTTTTTGTTCAGTCACTGCTACCTTTTTGCCTACAGTACCCCAGCTAGACTTTACTCGATTAGTAGATACAGAATAGTATTGAAGCTTTCCTTATGTATGATATTGTTTATGCACTATTGATTTCATGTGTTGCAAGCTTGGCTACTTTAGTGATTAGTGGCCCACAAGCACAATCCGAGTAGGCTATTGCCGTTGCATTTGCGGAGTACTTCCTTTTAATGTTTGCCATTTACTATTGCATATTCTTTTAATTATTCTTATGCCAATTTAAGCCTTTAATAGTATTTAATTGCCAGTGTTTTTGCTTATTGAATTACTGTTCAAAATCCGATACGTACTTCTTACGAGCATCCGAGAAGCATCTAACTTTTTTCAGAAGATTCCTTGCTCGATGCTTAAGGACTATTAATTAACGTAACGTAATAGTGCCGATCCGAAGTAGAGGGTGGTGGACTTCTTAAGTTCATAGTCAAGGGTGGATTACTTCGGCTTCGGCCAACACTATTCTTTTGTGTTGTTGTTTCTTACTTATTGTTTGATTGTTGACCAGACTAGATAATTCCTGTCTCTTTATTAGTCTGTTGTTGAACACTAGTACCGAGTTTTTGTATACCCCGTTATAGCAGATTGAACTCTGTAGGGTATTGGTGTTTTTTGTTCGGCTGGCAGTACTCAGGGGTTGGGATCATGTGTTTCCGTTGTGGCAGCGAGCCGTATTAGAGTCCTGATTGAGAGCCCTTGTGTTCCCGAGTGCCAGTTCGTAACAGTAGTTGTTCAGAAGTGGGGTGGATGTAGGAGAAGTTGATGAGAGGTGTAGTGGAAGGGTGGAATGGGTGGGAGTAGTTGTTCATAAGTGGGGTGGGGGTAAGAGAGGTGGAGTACTCTGTGCGGGGAGGGGTAGATTGCATGAAATGTGTCTTGTGTAGGCAGGCTAGCCCCCTCCATGTTACAAATCTCCTCGTATAGGGTCCGAGTGACCGCACCAACCTGTAACCAGTCATCCTTCAGTTCTCGCCGAATAGTCTCACGCAAAGGAGACGGAATCTTATTATACAACATTACGGCACAAAAGTCCTCCAACGTCACATTGCAAGATTTAAGCGACTTTAGTGTGCATTCAGCAGCCGCATGGAAATGTCTAAGGTCCTGCGCATCATATCGAGGACCAGGAATCTCACAAAAGGCGGCAACGTGGGCAGACTTGATGCGGTCAATCTGTCCGTAGGTCACGAGGAGAAGTGTTACGGCAGGAGTATAACTTGTGGTCTCTAAACTAAATCCAGCTATGAGCTGTGAGGCCTCTCCCTCTAGCTGACCCCTCAAATATGTGAATTTCTGAATATCTGTTAGGTCCTGATGCCCATGAACCGAACATTGGAATAAATCCCAAAATCCGGTCCACCGGGCAGGATCACCACCAAACTTCGGGAGGGTTAAGGCTGGTAATTTTACTACAGACTTTATAGCCTCTCTGGGAGAGACCTCTGTACGTACGTACCGGTCTACTATCCAAAGGGGCTAATAAGTTTTGTACCTGTTCCTCATAAATCATATCATTAGCCACTTCTTCATTTAAATCTTCCTCAGACTCTAACAATAGATATATTTTCTCATTGAAAGAATTGATGTTGTGTAAAGCCTTGTTGATACTGACTTTTTTAGCAACTATTTCATCGTTTGTGGCTTCGTTGAGGAAAGTGGTGAAATCCTTAGTTAATTTAGTAATGCCTCCTTTGGCCGCAGCCCTCAACCTCTTCAGCTTGGTGATGTCCATGTTTAAAGGGAACCCAACCTGTTACCAGTCAATTCACAAATTTATAGGGGATAGGCGAGTCAGGATGGACGATGAACGACTATAAAATAAACTATTAGCCTAATAAACTGAAATAAATATAGGCTAGCCTATTCCTCATCAAAATATCGCGCTGCCCTACTGACGATTAGGTTATAGAGCTTGTGCGTCCCCCAAGGGCCTAAATGGACGCCATCATATGGCAAGTCCTCCTTACCCATCTCCATAGGGTTGAAACTTGACTTGGAGAATGGGAATTTCTGACGTATATGTCTGTTGACGGCATTTTTTATTCTGTTATATTGCTCTGCACTGAGGCCCCTGGGGGAGGTACGAGACTCTATTCCCACGATTTTACAATGCCCCCCTGTTCTATCCTCAATATGTTTAGCCAAATCATTTATTTTACTGGCTAACTCATTAACTACCGTATCGCCAAAAATATCGTTACCTCCGACTATCAAGAATGTGAGATCAGGACGAAACTTTACAAGACTATCGAAGGCTGGCGAATTTCGGATTGAATCAACTGTGGCCCCACTTTGTGCCAGAAAGTTCGGCTGGAAGCCTTCACGGAGTATAGGAGATGGTGGCGGTTCAAATCTATTGACATACGAGTGTCCAATCACCGCAACTTTAGGTAACGGGTGTTTATTATGCGATGGTGACGGCTCAAAATTCTCGCCAATACCGCCCCAAGCCCGTGCTGCCTCCCCAGACCCTTGAATTATTGGCTAGTGTGTAAACTATAGCCTAGCACTAGAAAGTAGAAAGCAGGGATGGTAAAAGCACGCCCAAGAAGACGCTCAGCCACACTTAGGCCTAGGTTATATACAAAAATGGGATACAGTATATTAATTAATAAGGCATATAGGCTATACTTAAATCCTATTTACGGCACCATACTTTACTGTCAAGACTTAGGATCGTACAGTGGATTTAGGAATTAGTTACAAGACAAGTAAAGGGATTGGATTATCAGCCTAAGGGGGATGCATTGAGATCGTCTCACCTTTGTTGTTGATTCACATGCTATACATGGTCTACATATATTATAATGGCCACCAGTGAATATATATAGACTTAGCTGGTTAGTGGAGCATGTTGATGGATAGTAGGTGCTGGGATGTTTAATATATGGGACGATAGATGTGGCCGATCGCCGGTGTTGCTGGTAAGGTTTGTTGTTATTGAGTGGCACCCTTTATAGGGAGATATCTTAGAACGTCAGCTTGGTGACAAGTGAAGCTAGACATGCGCAATCATTCTTGATGCTGCTAACGTTCCTCATATTACTTTAATTACTATATTAAATAGTACTTGATACTTATGGAATACTATATTCTCGAATTAACTCTTTATAGAATAAATGTACACCATAGCCTATTCCTTAATTACCCCTTATATATTATTCATCTGATATACAAACCCAATTAACTTTACTTGATACTTTGTGTATATACAGAATTATAGATCCCATTTTAATCAATCTCAACTGGAAATAGAAAGGTCTATCGTGGACACTCGTAAGTCACGATAAAATGGAAGGAAAGAAAAACAAGCCACAACATATCCATCGAATAATATAATGGGAATGAGGGTATTGTATATGGGACGAGGGGTTGAGTGAGTGATTGTAATGGATAGGTAGGTCGGTGGAGGTGTATAGCTAGTGGGAGATATAGTGGAGGTGGTGGAAGGAAGAGTGTAGTGGTGGGGGATATAAGACAGTTATAATATATCAAAGATTTTGCTCAACACTTTCTCCTCACAATATTCACTTTACATGTTTTGCATAATTATCTATATATATTATACTTTCATCAAATTCTACCTAATAGGCGGGTACAGCGTTCGTAAGTTTCATGTATTATATTGTTGTCACCAACCAACTTCACTTCTAAACTCAATTAATGAAATCAACAAATACATGTGGCACTCCAAGGACTCGAACCTAGGACACTCACACCGAAATTCCGTGCACTTATGCATTACGCTTCCTTCTTGAATAATTGAATAATTTCGTTGTATTATTGTCCATATCATATTTCCAAACAATCGTCACTTTCACACCAACAAAGTAGTTGCATTAAAGGAGGTCACCGGCTATTTTTCACTTTCTCTCTATTTCTCCGGCTTGTATCCATTCGGCCCCATTCAGCCTACTGTTTTAAGACGTTTACCCCCATCCAGGTGTCAATATTTTCCTGGCGAGCGGTAGCAAGCCAGCATATATATATATATATATATATATATATAATTATATACCGGTATATATACTGTGTATATATATATATATATATATATATATATATATATATATATATATATATATATATATATATAATTATATATCGGTATATATATATATATATATATATATGTTTTGACAGCAAGCAAAATTTGTAATTTTACGATAGAAAAATGTTTCCGGCGCAGCCGGATTTCTCCATTCAATGCTGGCTCGCTATCGCTCGCCAGGAAGAAATCGACACACATTGTTGGCTGAATGGGGCCGAATGTATACAAGCCAGGGAAAGAGAGAAAAGGATATTAAGATAAAAAAGCCGGTAACCCCCCTTAACAAAACATACTGTAGAACAAAAATGAGAAAGTAGCAACAAGGCGGCGAGAGGGGTGACCAAAACGTCGCTAATGAGAAAAGTGTACAAATTTAGGAGGGTCTCAGTGGGTGTTTTCAAGGGTAAGCCACAGGGGAATAACATTGTCTCTAAAAATAGGTTGGGAGAGACGAGACAACAGAGCGCTACGAAAATACACATGCTAATTTATGTATAAAATAGTCCGGCTTCATTTTGGGGGTGATAGGATAGCCATTTCATCTTTGCAATCAAAAGAATAATCTTCCATACATGCAGGTTCCATTTTAACTATTTGATTTAGTATTGCAAGAAACCTGTAGAAGTCAGAGGATACATTTAGATACCCTTCTGTTTCTGATAAATTTTCGTTTTTTATGTGTATAGAGGAGACTGAAACCAGGCTGCCTGTAACTAGTGTCTCCTCGAAAGGCAAAAGAGTGACAGAGCCAAATTCAAGGGACGTAGGAGTCAAAATGCCTGGACACACGAGGTTTAATGCAGTCTAAGTCATAGGTAGAAGGAAAGATTGATTGAGGGAGAGAGTTCCAGAGTTCACTTTTTGAGTAGAAGAAAGACAAGAAATGTTGACAATTCTTGGGTTGGAGAGCTGGACAGAATAGGAGTGGGACTGTGTTAAAAGGTGGATGCCTCACATTCGCTGCAAGGGAGGGGGGCATAGAGCTCTGAAGAACACTGATTGTTATAATAGCGATAGAAGAGTGAAAGAGATGCAATATTACGGTGTGTAGAAAGAGATTATAGGGAACTAGTAAGAGGAAGCAAGTTGATGAGGCGAAATGATTTTGATTCTACTCGTTCGAGAAGTGTGGTATGGGTGGAGCCTCCCCACACATGATTGATTGATTGATTGCAATCTTTTTATTTAGCCTTTATTATACAATACAATTTTGCTTACAAATGATTTGTTAAAAAACAAAAATATATAATAATAATACAAAAAAATAAGGCTGAGCCTTTTGAGAGATGTCTCTCTTAAAGGCACCTGGCTATAACTCGATCTATCAAAATGCAATTGTATATAATACACTTAGTCACAGCTATGTGCCCCGGGAACTACGTGTTGTAAACAAAAATTCTAAATTCGAAAAGGGATGTATGTAGGCAAAACATAATAACATAAAACAAATTAAATTAATGGTGATTAACCCTGAGGTCACACTCACTTCCCAGAGCTCACAGCTGATTGTTCATTATCACAATTACCCATGTAATACCATTACAAAAATTGAATATATATAACATACATTGTACAACTATTGACTTGATGTTCAAAGGCCATACTCGCAATTATACCCACAATTCGACACAAAGACACATACGCTTCCCTAACAGTATATGCCTAATTAGTAAAGGACATAAACTTTGTTGTGCATGGAATACACACTTACACCATTCATTTAGACCTATATATGAGAACATGGTAAATAATTTACTGTAGACTATAATATATCCATTTCTATAAAAAAAAAAAAAAAAAAAAAAATGCATACAAATGCCAACTACACATACATATTATACACCTTTCTATCTATCTATCTATCTATCTATATGCTCAGGCCCAATCCCCATTTTGGGGGTAGCCGACTCAAGACAGAGCAAGAACAGGGAAAACACAAAAACATCATAAAACAAAAAATAAACACAGATAAAAAACACAAACTCTCACACATCCAGGTCACCCAGGAGAAGACCCAGAGACCAGGGTTACCAAGGTCGCTCCAGCACTCCCCCGGCCCCTGACCACCCGGAGAGGTTCCGATCTCGGCAGGCAGACATGCAGCGGAGCCAAAGCCACAAGCCCTCCCACCACACTTCCAGGCACACCCTTCATATTAATCGTCTCCCCGGGCCAGGCGCCTGATGGACTATTATCTAGTCCAACTTGCGCCCGACCCCTTACTCCAAATGACCACGTGTTCACTCAACTATTCACAAGCATTCTCCATTCACTCTTGTCCACCACCACTTCCCCTGCCTGATCTATAGTCATTCCTCTATCATCCAAAGCCTTTCTTACACAGTCTCTCCATCTCAATGAGGGTCTTCCTGCCCTTCTATCTCCCCTTGTATCTGACTCGCATATTCTCTTTGTAAGCCTTTCATCTCCCATTCGTTCAACATGACCATACCAGCTCAGCACCCTTCTGTCCACTCTGGCTGACAAATGTTCCTGCTGCCCCACTCTCCTACGTATCTCTTCATTCCTCAATCTGTCTCTACGAGTAACTCCACACATACTCCTCAAGCAGCTCATCTCCATCACATCCAGCCCTCTTTTCTCCTTTTTCTTCAGAGCCCATGTCTCAGCCCCATACATCACTGTTGGCACAACAATTCCTTGATACAGTGCACTTTTTACTTTCACTCCGAGATTTCTCGTCTTCCACATACTTCCCATTGCTCCGAAAACCTTCCTTCCTTCACACACTCTCTGTTTTACCTCCACTTCCATACCTCCACTCCTGCTTATTGTTCCTCCTAGATATTTAAAACACTCTACTTGTTCCAATATTTCCCCATCCAGCCTCACATCTAGATTCACCCTATGCTCTCCCCTATTACACACCATTACTTTACTTTTATTGACGTTCACCTTCAGTTTCCTCCTTCCACAAACCACACCAAACTCTTTGACTACCTGCTGCAGTTTCTCATCAGAATCCGCCACCAATGCTGTGTCATCAGCGAACAGCAACTGATTCAACTCCCAATCTCTACCATTCTTTCCTACTAAACCCAATCCTCTTCCCATAGTTCTCCTTTTCACCTCCCTCACCACACCATCCATAAACATATTAAACAGCCATGGTGACATTACACAACCCTGTCGCAAACCTACCTTTACCTCAAACCATTCACTCAACTCACCATTTCCTACTCTCACACATGCTCTGCTCCCTTCATAAAAACTCTTAACTGCTTCTAACAAATTTCCTCCT
>JBAKBP010032681.1:0-22849 GCA_037953745.1 Lithodes maja
CTTGGTGCCATTCGATTTTTTCGCCGAGCTGCTTCTATACATGGTTTTATATTTCATTTTCGCCCAGAATCGAAAATATTTTGGTCCAAAATCCCTGCGTTTATGCACAGGCAAATTTTTGCACTGGCCGGGCGACTTTCGAATTTCGATTGTTCATGGGTATGTATGGATTTGTCTCGTCATTACGATTCCAACGGTATATGAATGTTTTAATTTTGACCAATGTTTAGGCCCAATAGGCCTATTTTAAAGTTTAAAATTTTAAAAAATCCATAGACGAGTTATCTATGTATGGATTTTGTTCAAATTTGTACCTATAGTTCACTTTGACACGCTGAATCGAATGGCGCAAACATAATTGAAATCGGACTGTTAGTTTAGGATTTCGATTTTTTGACTGGAAGGCCAGGGGGACCGTTTTTTGGACTTTAAAAGTCCTCTGTAGCCCAAACTATACGTCCTAGGGAATTCTACTTGGTGCCATTCGATTTTTCTCGCCGAGCTGCTTCTATACATGGTCTTATATTTCATTTTCGCCAAGCCATTCGCCCAGAATCAAAAATATTTTGGTCCAAAATCCCTGCGTTTAATAAGCCCAGGCAAATGTTTGCACTTGGCGAGATACTTTCGAATTTCGATTTTTCATGGGTATATATGGATTTGTCTCGTCATTACGATTCCAACGGTATATGATTTTATTTTGTAATTTTCACCAATTTTTAGGCCCAATAGGCCTATTTTAAAGTTTTAAACCTCCATAGACGAGTTATCTATGTATGAAATTAATTTAAATTCTTACCACAAATACACATTGACACGCTGAATCGAGTGGCGAAAAGAGACTTGAAATCGGACTATTAGTTTAGGATTTCCATTTTGACTGGTCCTTCCGGGAGGGCCCAGGTGACCGTTTTTTGGACTTTAATTGTCCTCTGTAGCCCAAACTATACGTCCTAGGGAATTATAGTTGGTGCCATTCGATTTTTCTCGCAGAGCTGCTTCTATACATGGATTTATATTTCATTTTCGCCCAGAATCGAAAATATTTTGGTCCAAAATCCCTGCGTTTATGCCCAGGCAAATTTTTGCACTGGCCGGGCGACTTTCGAATTTCGATTTTTCATGGATATGTATGGATTTGTCTCGTCATTACACTTCCAACGGTATATGATTTTTTAAATTTTGACCAATTTTTAGGCCCAATAGGCCTATTTTAGGCCTATTTTAAAATGTTAAATGTTAAAAAATCCATAGAAGAGTTATCTATGTATGGATTTTGTTCAAATTTTTACCTATAGTTCACTTTGATACGCTGAATCGAATGGCGTAAACAGAATTGATGTCGGACTATTAGTTTAGGATTTCGATTTTGACTGGGCCTTCATGGAGGGCCCAGGGGACCGTTTTTTGGACTTTAAAAGTCCTTTGTAGCCCAAATTATACGTCCTAAGGAATTCTACTTGGGGCCATCCGATTTTTCTCGCCGAGCTGCTTCTATACATGGTCTTATATTTAAGTTTCGCACAGCCATTCGCCCAGAATCAAAAACATTTTGGTCCAAAATCCCTGCCCAGGCAAATTTTTGCACGTGGCGGGCGACTTTCGAATTTCGATTTTTCATGGGTGTATATAGATTTGTCTCGTCATTACGATTCCAACGGTATATGAATTTTTTAATTTTGACCAATTTTTTTGGCCCAATAGGCCTATTTTAAAGTTTAAAACTCCACAGATGAGTTATCTATGTATGCATTTTGTTCAAATTTATACCACAACTACACTTTGAGACACTGAATCGAATGGCGAAATCAGAATTGAAATCGGACTATTAGTTTAGGATTTCCATTTTGACTGGGCCTTCCTGGAGGGCCCAGGGGACTGTTTTTTGGACTTTAAAAGTCCTCTGTAGCCCAAACTATACGTCCTAGGGAATTATACTTGGGGCCATTCGATTTTTCTCGCCGAGCTGCTTCTATACATGGTTTTATATTTCATTTTCGCCCAGAGTCGAAAATATTTTGGTCCCAAATCCCTGCGTTTATGCCCAGGCAAATTTTTGCACTTGGCGGGCGACTTTCGAATTTCGATTTTTCATTGGTATGTATGGATTTGTCTCGTCATTACGATTCCAACGGTATATGAATGTTTTAATTTTGATCAATGTTTAGGCCCAATAGGCCTATTTTAAAGTTTAAAATGTTAAAAAATCCATAGACGAGTTATCTATGTATGGCTTTTGTTCAAATTTGTACCTATAGTTCACTTTGGCACGCTGAATCGAATGGCGCAAACATTATTGAAATCGGACTATTAGTTTAGGATTTCGATTTTGACTGGAAGGCCATTGGACCGTTTTTTGGGCTTTAAAAGTCCTCTGTAGCCCAAACTATACTTCCTAGGGAATTCTACTTGATGCCATTCGATTTTTCTCGCCGAGCTGCTTCTATATATGGTCTTATATTTCATTTTCGCCCAGCCATTCGCACAGAATCGAAAATATTTTGGTCCAAAATCCCTGCGTTTAATAAGCCCAGGCAAATTTTTGCACTTGGCTGGCGACTTTCGAATTTCGATTTTTCATGGGTATATATGGATTTGTCTCGTCGTTACGATTCCAACGGGATATGATTTTGTTTTAATTTTGACCAATTTTTATGCCCAATAGGCCTATTTTAAAGTTTAAAAACTCCATAGACGAGTTATCTATGTATGGATTTTGTTCAAATTTATACCACAAATACAATTTGACACGCTGAATCGAATGGCGCAAACAGAATTGAAATCGGACTATTAGTTTAGGATTTCCATTTTGACTGGGCCTTCCTGGAGGGCCCAGGGGACCGTTTTTTGGACATTAAAAGTCCTAAGTAGCCCAAACTATACGTCCTAGGGAATTCTACTTGGTGCCATTCGATTTTTCTCGTCGAGCTGCTTCTATACATGGTCTTATATTTCATTTTTGCCCAGAATCAAAAATATTTAGGTCCAATATCCCTGCCTTTAAGACCAGGCAAATTTTTGCACTTGGCAGGCGACTTTCGAATTTCGATTTTTCATGGGTATGTATGGATTTGTCTCGTCATTACGATTCCATCGGTATATGATTTTTTTTAATTGTTACCAATTTTTAGGCCCAATAGGCCTATTTTAAAGTTTAAAAACTCCATAGACGAGTTATCTATGTTTGTATTTTGTTCAAATTTATACCACAAATACACTTTGAAACCCTGAATCGAAGGGCGAAAACAGAATTGAAATCGGACTATTAGTTTAGGATTTTGATTTTGACTGAGCCTTCCTGGAGGGGCCAGGGGACCGTTTTTTGGACTTTAAAAGTCCTCTGTAGCCCAAACTATACGTCCTAGGGAATTCTACTTGGGGCCATTCGATTTTTCATCGCCGAGCTGCTTCTATACATGGTCTTATATTTCATTTTCGCCCAGAATCGAAAATATTTTGGTCCAAAATCCCTGAGTTTAAGCCCAGGCAAATTTTTGCACTTGGCGGGCGACTTTCGAATTTCGATTTTTCATGGGTATGTATGGATTTGTCTCGTCATTACGATTCCAACGGTATATGAATGTTTTAATTTTGATCAATGTTTAGGCCCAATAGGCCTATTTTAAAGTTTAAAATGTTAAAAAATCCATAGACGAGTTATCTATGTATGGCTTTTGTTCAAATTTGTACCTATAGTTCACTTTGACACGCTGAATCGAATGGCGCAAACATAATTGAAATCGGACTCTTAGTTTAGGATTTCGATTTTGACTGGAAGGCCATTGGACCGTTTTTTGGGCTTTAAAAGTCCTCTGTAGCCCAAACTATACTTCCTAGGGAATTCTACTTGATGCCATTCGATTTTTCTCGCCGAGCTGCTTCTATATATGGTCTTATATTTCATTTTCGCTCAGCCATTCGCACAGAATCGAAAATATTTTGGTCCAAAATCCCTGCGTTTAATAAGCCCAGGCAAATTTTTGCACTTGGCTGGCGACTTTCGAATTTCGATTTTTCATGGGTATATATGGATTTGTCTCGTCGTTACGATTCCAACGGGATATGATTTTGTTTTAATTTTGACCAATTTTTATGCCCAATAGGCCTATTTTAAAGTTTAAAAACTCCATAGACGAGTTATCTATGTATGGATTTTGTTCAAATTTATACCACAAATACAATTTGACACGCTGAATCGAATGGCGCAAACAGAATTGAAATCGGACTATTAGTTTAGGATTTCCATTTTGACTGGGCCTTCCTGGAGGGCCCAGGGGACCGTTTTTTGGACATTAAAAGTCCTAAGTAGCCCAAACTATACGTTCTAGGGAATTCTACTTGGTGCCATTCGATTTTTCTCGTCGAGCTGCTTCTATACATGGTCTTATATTTTATTTTCGCCCAGAATCGAAAATATTTAGGTCCAATATCCCTGCCTTTAAGACCAGGCAAATTTTTGCACTTGGCAGGCGACTTTCGAATTTCGATTTTTCATGGGTATGTATGGATTTGTCTCGTCATTACGATTCCATCGGTATATGATTTTTTTTAATTGTTACCAATTTTTAGGCCCAATAGGCCTATTTTAAAGTTTAAAAACTCCATAGACGAGTTATCTATGTTTGTATTTTGTTCAAATGTATACCACAAATACACTTTGAAACCCTGAATCGAAGGGCGAAAACAGAATTGAAATCGGACTATTAGTTTAGGATTTTGATTTTGACTGAGCCTTCCTGGAGGGGCCAGGGGACCGTTTTTTGGACTTTAAAAGTCCTCTGTAGCCCAAACTATACGTCCTAGGGAATTCTATTTGGTGCCATTCGATATTTCTCGCCGAGCTGCTTCTATACATGGTCTTATATTTCATTTTCGCCCAGCCATTCTCCCAGAATCGAAAATCATTTGGTCCAAAATCCCTGCCCAGGCAAATTTTTGCACTTGGGACTTTCGAATTTCGATTTTTCATGGGTATATATGGATTTGTCTCGTCATTACACTTCCAACGGTATATGATTTTTTTAAATTTTGACCAATTTTTAGGCCCAATAGGCCTATTTTAAAATTTTAAATTTTAAAAAATACATAGACGAGTTATCTATCTGTGGATTTTGTTCAAATATTTACCTATAGTTCACTTTGACACCCTGAATCGAATGGTGCAAACAGAATTGAAGTCGGACGATTAGTTTAGGATTTCGATTTTGACTGGGCCTTCCTGGAGGGCCCAGGGGACCGTTTTTTTTGGACTTTAAAAGTCCTCTGTAGCCCAAACTATACGTCCTAGGGAATTCTACTTTGGGCCATTCGATTTTTCTCGCCGAGCTGCTTCTATACAAGGTCTTATATTTCATTTTCGCCCAGCCATTCGCCCAGAATCGAAAATAATTTGGTCCAAAATCCCTGCCCAGGCAAATTTTTGCACTTGGCAGGCGACTTTCGAATTTCGATTTTTCATGGGTATGTATGGACTTGTCTTGTCATTACGGTTCCAACGGTATATGAATTTTTTAATTTTGACCAATTTTTAGGCCCAATAGGCCTATTTTAAAGTTTAAAATCTCCATAGACGAGTTATCTATATATGGATTTTGTTCAAAATTTTACCTAAAGTTCACTTTGACACGCTGAATCGAATGGCGCAAACGGAATTGAAATCGGAAGTTTAGGATTTTGATTTTGACTGGGCCTTCCAGGAGGGCCCAGGGGACCGTTTTTTTGGACTTTAAAAGTCCTCTGTAGCCCAAACTATACGTCCTAGGGAATTCTACTTGGGGCCATTCGATTTTTCATCGCCGAGCTGCTTCTATACATGGTCTTATATTTCATTTTCGCCCAGAATCGAAAATATTTTGGTCCAAAATCCCTGAGTTTAAGCCCAGGCAAATTTTTGCACTTGGCGGGCGACTTTCGAATTTCGATTTTTCAGGGGTATGTATGGATTTGTCTCGTCATTACGATTCCAACGGTATATGAATTTTTTAATTATGACCAATTTTTAGGCCCAATAGGCCTATTTTAAAGTTTGAAAACTCCATAGACGAATTATCTATGTATGGATTGTGTTCAAAATTGTACATAATGTTCACCTTGACACGCTGAATCGAATGCCGCAAACAGAATTGAAATCGGACTATTAGTTTAGGATTTCGATTTTGACTGGGCCTTCCTGGAGGGCCCAGGGGACCGTTTTTTGGACTTTAAAAGTCCTTTGTAGCCCAAACTATACGTCCTAGGGAATTCTACTTGGGTCCATTCGATTTTTCTCGCCGAGCTGCTTCTATACAAGGTCTTATATTTCATTTTCGCCCAGCCATTCGCCCAGAATCGAAAATAATTTGGTCCAAAATCCCTGCCCAAGCAAATTTTTGCACTAGGCAGGCGACTTTCGATTTTCGAGTTTTCAAGGGTATATCTGGCTTACGATTCCAACGGTATATGAATAATATAATTTTGACCAATTTGTAGGCCTAATAGGCCTATTTTAAAGTTTAAAACCCCCATAGATGAGTTTTAGGTTAGGTTAGGTTAGCTTAGGTTAGGTTATTATCGCCTGATTGGGTGGCACTGCAAGGGGGGCTGCGGGTGGTAGGGACATTGGCCCGGGGCTGCATTATCCACTCCCCTGTTGCCCTCTCAGAGACATCTCATTTTAGCGTAGGGATGCGGCGGCCCCACCGCCCGCCACTTTGGTGATGCAATCAGTTTCTGTAGCAGTGGACCACTGGTTCCTATCTTCAGAACATTCCTGTGTTTGGTATGCTTCCAGCCAGGGGCCCACTGGGGTAAATATAATAGCAAAACAGTGGTGGAAATGCCATTCGGGTGAAGGACTGCTCTGGATCTGTTCCTTCAGTACTAAGGTTCATAATCCACTTTGTGGAAATGGCACTATGGAGTGGGGCCATGTCTGGGGGCCTGGAGTCAGTTTCTGCCATGGCTATCCCTTTTGGGGCGCTTCCTCTGGAAGCGGGGCGTCAGATTGATGATGATATGGCCGACTGGAGACGGAGCTTATCTTACCATGTTTGTATTGTCCTTCCCAAGCAGCAGTCTCCTCTTGGCTGAGCGTGGACGTTCTGATACTCTCGGTGAGCGTCCCTCTGTGTCGCCACCTCAGGGGTCGGAGTGATGGTCATCAGGGGGTAGGGCCCGCTGATCCATCCCCACATTTCTCTGGGTTTGGTGTCACAGCGCGACGGGTGTTCTGAGATTAAAGTTCCCCGGCAATAGGTGCAGTCTTACCTTGAGGTTGGGAATTACGGGAATGAGGGCGGTGACCGGGGACCAATGTCACTGTTCTAAGGACACTGTCCACGGGTACGGGGCTTCCACTGGGGTTGGCATACAATAACAATAAAGGCTGAAAATAGCCCCGTTGGCACTTGTCCACAACTTGGTCCCAGTGAGGTCCTATCTCTCGGACTGTAGCATCATCGAAGTAAATCCACACACGCAGTTTGGTGTGATAGAAGTGTTACGTCCTGGGATATATAAACACTGGGCTCTTTCTATTGGACTAGGTATGCGGCAACAAGCAACAACGGAAAACGCTAGATCCAACCCTTATCTATAAACCCAGGCAACAAACCACCCTAAACCGTCAAGAGTCCTGCCTGGACAACGAGGTATCCTATGACTCGGTTACAGGGTGCACGCACTATAGACTGCTGATAGTCAAGCAGGCTATATAAAAGATCACACAATTAAGTTGACTTAAAGCTTCAAGGAAAAGATAGATAACGGAATTAAATTGCAGAAACAATTTAATAACAAACTAGAAGAAAGTACATTTAACGTTACGTTAATTAATATAACTAATCACCCCTGCGTGAAAGAAGGTGAAAGCAAACAGTCCTCAAAACATCGTACCGGTAGACAAGATGCGAGTTTCTAAACTGCATGCGGCTACTGTAGGATCTGATGCTTAGCAAAGAAAGTACGTTACGGATTTAGAGAGCTCTCTTGAGAGACTCAGATCACAAGTATCTGACTCTCTCCTGGCGACCCTAAAACAAAAGCAAGACATGCTAGCGCAGTGCTGAGTGGACTAGGCAAGGGCCCTCACACAACACAACACTAGACACACAGGGACACAGACAAGAAAATGCCCCCAGACTCCCATGGGTATCCTAGTAAAGTCGTGCGGGTCCTCAGGACTCGCACCAGCAGACTTTACTCAAAGGATCGCAAAAAGCCTCCCCTCCGGTCTAGCCCCTGCTAACCTGACACAAGAACACACTAGCAAGCATGAAACCACCGAATATGAGACAACAAAAAAGCTTCCTAGGTCTCATTAACAATTACGTCTCTGCATAAGGCCCAAAATCCTATCTAGTTATCTGAGAGCTCGTCGTTAACCTGTTAAGCGCTAAATAGCCCTAGGAGCTAGGGTAGTTATTTGTGTATTTCTAGCCTTGGATTCTGACAGAATTCGTTATATTTACAATATAGACCATTATTTGTTTTCGGTATGCTTTTATTTTACATATATGATGTATATATAAACCTTCAAGAGTGCTAAAATAAGTGGGAAAAGCATTTGGGTGGTGAAAACCGAAGATATTGGCCACCCGGTCGTAATGTCAGGCGAGAGAGAACTACAGTCAACCCTCCTCTCTCGCTGTCTGTGAGGTAACTGAGGGGAGCGGGGCGGTCTGGGCTGGTGTGTGTGTGGTACATATCGATCTTTTCTGCAACCCACTTGTGCTACATTATCGCGGGAGAGAAAAATAACCGATAAATGATGATAATAAGAGGGAAAATAGGTGATAATTGAGGAGGGGAGGGAGGGGGGAATAAGGTGGGGAAGGAGGGGAGGGGGGTGGGTGAGATTTACATGGATGAGTACTGGAGGGGAATTATCTCACCTAGAGACAAATTTTTTTTTTTTGATAGGCCCTTTTTTTTTTTGGAAAGCTTTTTTTATGGTCCTGCTTCCGTGAGGCCTATCGCGTTCCCTATAGGAAGCCTTCCGTGAGGCCTATCGCGCTTGCCGGGTTAATACAATAATAGATATAAGGTCTATCAAGGGGATGGGATAATTAAATAGATTGGTGAAGTAGTGGAAGGAAGGTATACAAAGTAAGAGAGAAAGTTTCTAAGTGGGGTTGAGAGGGATAGATATCAAGGGGGTCCGAAGGGTACGACAGTGAGGTGAGCTCTGAGTCTTGAATCTGTCTGGACCCCGCCCTAGGCATGCAGAATACATCCCAGGCTTGGCAACACTCAACACAGTTGCCGGGTCAAAATTGTCTACCCCGTGCGTGAGTCGAAACTAAGCCTAACATTGCAATCGAATGCATGTGGCAACATCAGGCTCGTCCCAAGCTGGACTCTCCGCGCGAAGCAACGTCCCCCAGCCGGTCTCTCTCTCCCGCTTGTCTCCTCCCACTCTCACTAGACTTACATCTTATATATTATAATGAAACAATCAACTATCGAGAATAAAATATACTAAGATGCGTTGGTTAAGAATAAGGGCAGCTACAAGCTGTGAAACAACATAAGAATATCCCAGACATTAGTTACATTGTCGTAGGATATATACTAAGGAAAAGCCGGCCGGCCGGCTGCCACCAGCCGGTTTCTAAACGGCTGGGCAGCCGACGCGCGCGCATGCCCGCACGTGGCTACTATGCAGAAGCATCACACCTCCCCCAAGATATAAGACCCTTGACTAAGTTCTTCATATCTAACAGAAAGCTTCTCATAGTACCACACACTGTTGCGACACAAGGCACTATATATAAAACAAATAAAAACTGTTGCGCTCCACCGAGCAAGTTCAACTAACTTAGCGACAATAAGCGAAAACATTCAACTTAGATACTGCTACAACATCTTATACAAAATTCTACAAGTTATAAAAATAAAGAGTTTTTATAAGGTTTTTGCTTTTTTAATTTTTTTTTTTCGGCTGAACTACAGTGACAGCCTATTTTCCTCCACACTCAACCCTCAATCCTGTTTCAGTCTAACCAACATCATCCACCCTTGATAGACAATCCGCTGTCACGTTATCAGAACCGGCAATATGGCGTATGTCCAGATTATACTCCTGAAGCATGAGTGACCACCTGGTCAGCCTCATATTCCAGTTATGAAACTGATTCAAGAATTTCAGAGGGTGATGATCGGTATAAACCACTACGACTGGTCCAAAAGCAGGAACATATACATCGAAGTGCCTGAGCACCAGCACTATCGCCAGTTCTTTTTCAATTACAGAGTAATTCCTTTGTGCACTATTGAATTTTTTACTGTAAAAACTCACTGGATGTTCGATACCTTCATCATCTGTCTGTAACAAGACAGCCCGAGCCCCTACGCCACTGGCATCAGTCGCCAGCTGAAAAGGTCTGCTGAAGTCCGGGGCCCTGAGTATGGGGTGGGTACATAACAGGTGTTTCACCAAGGAAAACGCCTCTGCACACTCAGGAGACCACCGGAACTTCTTGTCCTTAGATAATAAGTCAGTTAAAGGTGCAAGTACAGTCGAATAGCCTTTGATGAAGCGACGATAATAGCCTATCATACCTAGAAACCGCATGATTTGTTTCTTAGTCGTAGGCTGGGGAAACTGATCGATGGCTTTGATCTTTGTCTGTGGAGGGCACACCTGACCCATCCCCACCTCGAACCCCAGGTACAAAACTGTGGCTTTGACAAAATCGCACTTACCCAGGTTTACCACCAAACCTGCTTCATTCAGTTTATTAAAAAGCTGTCCGATGTGAGCACAGCGACTGTTAAAATCATCGTCCTATATTATGACATCATCTAGGTACACCGTACAGTTGGGAATGTCGGCTACAATGTCGTTCATTAATTTCTGAAACGTTGCAGGGGCATTTTTCAGCCCGTATGGCATAACATGGCAACGATATGTGGCACCGTCCACCACAAACCCACACACCTCTCGTGCTCGCTCAGACAAGGGCACTTGCCAATAACCCTTAACAAGGTCTATCTTAGTGAGGAACTTGGCTTTTACTATCTTATCCACCCTGTCGTCCACGCGAGGGAGAGGGTAGGCATTTGTGAGGGTTAAACCATTCAACCTGCAGAAATCTATACAAAACCGCACCTTGCTATCTGGTTTGGGCTGCAGTGTGACGGGGGAAGTCCACCTTACTGCACCCTCAGATATCAGCCCACGTTTCAGCATATAATCCAGCTCTTCCCTAAGTGCTGGTAATTTAATAGGGGGAACACGGTATGGCACTGATTTAAAGGGCGGGTGGTCCCCAACATCAACATCGTGCACCGCTTGAGTAGTGAGGCCAGGATGCTCCACGAAAACAGCTGGGTTTGAATCAAACAAGTGCTGCACAGCTACACGCTGTTGCTCAGGCAGGTGCAATATCAACTCGTGAGCCACTTGTCTAAAATTCCCCGCCCACTGATCCGCGGAAACATGACAATCCCAATTATCCTCCCCCGCAGCTTGACTGTCCCTTCCTCCTTCTCCTTTTTTTGTGATTTTCAGGAATTAATTGTATCACATTGCTAACATACATTTTTTGTGATTTTCAGGCTTTAATTGTACCATTTTGCTAACATAAATTTGTGTGATTTTCAGGCATATTGTGATTATATCGTCATGGCGCCGCAACGAACCTGCACGAGTTGTTCCGGTAAATTTGGCCCTACCATGTTTGTTGATACTGATGTCCAAATTTGTAGATTTTGCCAGCTCCGAGAGAAGATTGCGGATGAATTGAATGCAGCTCACCGCAAGATCGATGCCCTGACTACGAAGCTTGAATCCCTTCAAGAATTTGCCACACTCAACGTAGGAGTGCCCTCGGCCCAAGAAACCACTACTATGTCAACCGCCATTCCAGTGCATACAGTACCGGTACCCACACCAGCAGCTACCTTAGATGTTGCAGATAATAATAATGACTCTACTCTCACTCCCCCCCAGGACAACTTTCAGTTAGTGAGAAACAATGTCCATCCCAGTACCAGTACCAGGAAGGTCATCCCGACAACATGCCAAAACCGCTTCAAAATTCTGGCTATTGACGAGGAAGAGGAAACGGAAGAAGTTCGGCTTGAGGGCGACTCCATGGTCCGTGGCCAACTAACCGAATTCTGCGCCAGGGCACCCAGGACCAGAAAGCGATTCTGTATCCCAGGTGGCGGCGTGGACGACATTGTTGCGGCTCTGGAAGAGGTTTCCAGGCTCGCCCCCGCAAGCACTACGTACATCATCCACGTTGGATCTAACGATGTCCAACGGACGCGGTCAGAGGAACTACTTTGCAAGTACCGGCGGCTGATCAGGTCCTTCAAGGAAAAATCTAATAGAATCTTAATTTCAGGAATTGTTCCCCGGATTGATGTAGAAAACCGATTCTACAACATAGCTACCAGTACAAATCGCCGACTAGCCAAACTCTGCAGGGAGGAGAACATCGGCTTTGTCGACACGTGGGATAATTTTTACTATGATAAATCTTTGTTTTCAGGAGATGGTGTACATCTCAATGAAGTAGGAGGAGCTGCACATCTTGGTCGTCTGCTGAACGATGCAGTCAAGGATTTCCGTTCAAAAAACGGGTCACCAGACCCAAGACAGGGTAGTGTAAGTCAAATAAGAACTGAAAATTCAGACAATGCACAATCAGTAACATCCAACTCTAATACTCTTAAGGTGTTTTATGTAAATGCTCGTAGCATACGCAATAAATTTTCAGATCTAGAGGAAATCGTGTTTACAGAACATTATGATATAATCGGCATTACAGAATCTTGGTTAAATACGGAAGACAGAGACTTTTTAGCCGAATATACGCTTCCTGGTTATACAATGTTTGAGAAAAGTCGGATCAATAGAAATGGAGGAGGAGTTCTGTTTTTATAAAGGAAAGTCTTAATCCCGTCTTAATGTCAAAACCTCAAATTGCGAATATAGACATATCTTACGTACTATTAAATAATAAACGAGGAACTAAAATAACACTAGCTTTATTATACAGACCCCCATCTCAATCAGTGCAAACTGACAGTGAAATTTATGAACAAATTGCAGAAATAACTAACATACAAGATACCGTAATTCTTGGCGATTTCAACTTACCCGTGACTAAATTGGGCGATATTCTTACTTCACACTCTGGACACGACCTCTATGCTAACTTGCAAGAGAGTTCACTTTTTCAATTTGTACAATCTCCGACCCGTGGTAATAATGTGCTTGACCTTGTACTCGCAACAAAAGAAGAATTAATAGAGAATTTGAATGTTGGTGATGAATTCAGTAACAGCGACCATCGTACGATAACTTTCACTTTAAAGTTTACTAGTAACAAATCAAATAGCAGCATTGAGAAAGTCCCTAATTTCAAGAAAGCAAATTTTCATAAACTTAAATCAAAACTTAAAGAAACTGACTGGAGCTTTCTGACTAACAATAACGACATAAATACATCTTGGGAGTGTTTCACAACCACTTACCTTAAGGCAGTGCAAGACTGCATACCATCGAAAATACGGCGTCCAGGCCAAAATGATAAGCCCAAATGGTGGAATAAAGATATTTCAGACTGTCTGCTTGCTAAAAAATTTGCTAATGATAGATTAAAATCCTCACAAAATGACGAAGAACGGGTGAAATTTGTAGAGCTACGACGCAAAGCCAAAAAGTTAATTAAGCAAAGTAAAAAGACCCTGGAGTTACATGTTGCGAATCAAAGTAAAACAAACCCGAAAGAATTCTATAGTTATATCAGAAAGAAAAAAGTAGTTACTTCAACTGTTGGACCGTTAGTCGATGAAAATGGAGAATACACCAAAGACGAAGTACAAATGAGTAATGCCCTCAATACCTTCTTTGCATCAGTTTTTACAACCGAAGACCTCAGTGATATCCCTACACCATCGCCGATTCAGATTGATAATTCAGATGTTCTAAGCAATATCACCGTTACAGAGAGAGAAGTATTGAATTGTTTAGATAAACTCAAGGTAAATAAAACGCCTGGACCTGATACAATCTCACCTAGAGTTCTAAAGGAAGCTAAGGATGAGCTCTCCAAACCACTGACATTGCTATTCAATGAATCCTTGCAGTCTGGGACTATGCCTGATCAGTGGAAGCTAGCCAACGTAACACCGATATTCAAAAAAGGCAGCAAATCCCTACCCAGTAACTATCGTCCAATTAGCTTAACATCAATTGTATGTAAAATGCTAGAAACGGTCATAAGAGACAGACTCGTAAATCACTTAGAGGCAAATAACTTACTTAAAGATACTCAACACGGCTTTCGTAAAAAACGTTCCTGTTTAACAAACCTCTTAGACTTCTTCCACGATATCTTCAACCTCTACGATTAGAGTAAAGCTGTAGATATTATATACCTTGATTTTCAAAAGGCCTTTGACAAAGTTCCCCACAAACGATTACTGCTAAAACTAAAAGCGCATGGAATACAAGACGGTGTGTTGAAATGGATAGAAAATTGGCTCAGCGACAGAAAGCAAAGAGTAGTCATAAACGGTAAGGCATCTAAATGGACCAATGTAAGTAGTGGGGTACCCCAGGGATCGGTACTAGGACCAATTCTCTTTCTAATTTACATCAACGACATAGATGAGGGTCTCACCTGTACAGTCTCGAAATTTGCTGACGATACAAAAATTGCAAATAGCGTACTCTCAAAAGAACAAGTTGACGATATGCAACACAATCTAGATAAATTGTCATGTTGGGCCCAAATTTGGCAAATGAGTTTCAATGCGGATAAATGTAAAGTACTACATATCGGATACCTAAATGAGAAAGCAAACTATTCGATGAATGGCACTCAGCTTAAGAATGTAAACAAAGAAACCGATCTGGGAGTAACAATATCGAGTAACCTAAAACCGAGTCAACAATGTTCAGAAGTTGTTAAGAAGGCAAACAAAATAATTGGATTTATAGGCAGGTCATTTGAGCATAAATCCAAAGATGTTATCCTAACCCTTTACAATTCCTTAGTCCGCCCTCTTCTGGAATACTGCGTTCAATCCTGGTGCCCTTATTACCAAAAAGATATAAACAAGCTAGAACGAGTTCAACGTAGAGTTACCAAAATGATACCTAGCCTAAAGAACAAACCATACGAAGAGCGTCTTAGAGAATTAAATCTATTTCCTTTAAC
Source organism: Lithodes maja (assembly GCA_037953745.1). NCBI lineage: Eukaryota > Metazoa > Arthropoda > Malacostraca > Decapoda > Lithodidae > Lithodes > Lithodes maja. The sequence goes on from JBAKBP010032681.1 coordinate 15,159, forward strand.
CCAGCGCAGATTAAGAGGCGACTTAATTCAAGTGTTCAAAATCATCAAAGGCATCGACAATATGAACTGTAGTAAGTACTTCACTATCGACCAATCTAATTACACGCGGGGAAACGGTTGCAAAATTATTGGTAAATCTTTTAACTCACACGAATCTAAGAATTTCTTCTTCAATCGAGTTGTCAACTTGTGGAATGGGCTTCCCCGAGACGTTATAGACTGCAGCACCGTTGATTCATTTAAACTCCGCTTAGACAAATATCTCGCATCAAACCCGCGACTGACTGCGTTTGTAAATGAATAACTTTATTGTATACCCCCCTCAGTTACTAACCCATCTGTCCCCTACTAACTTCCTAATCCTGCCACGGACATTAGTTCTAGGGCAGTAGTTCCCTTTCCAATGTTCCCTTACCCACTCTAAACCACTGTTTGGACACTTGATCCTCAGTGTTTTGGAGGACAAGCAGCCTAGAAGGGTCACTAGACCTGTTGTTGCTTGATTTCCTTTGTACTCCACCACGATCGCTGCAGATCAACACCGGGACAGGGAGAGGCTCAGAGGGGCGCCTCACATACTCTTTCATCAGATTTACATGGCAAAGTTGGTTCTTTTTCTTCCGATCAGGAGTAGCTACTAAATAGTCGAGATCAGAAACCTTCCTTACAACCCGATACGGACCAGAATACTTGGCAGACAAGGGGTGTCCCACCAGAGGCAGTAGTATCAGTACCTCCTGATCTACTTCAAACTCCCTCAGCTTTACCTTCTGGTCGTATCTGTCCTTCATCTGAGCTTGTGAACTCTTAAGGTTCCGACCTGCTACCTCCAAGCTCTTTAGCATTCTCTCACGGCTTTCAACTACATACTTTAGAAGCGAGCATGGCTTTGTGACTCCCTCCCAGATCTCCTTGACTATGTGGAGGGGCCCCCTGACCCTGTGTCCAAAAACCAACTCGTTCGGGCTAAATCCCAAGCTCTCCCCAGGTACTTCTCTCGCAGCAAATAAAACGTATGGGAGACCTAGATCCCAGTCCTTCCCATTTTCCATGCAATAACACCGCAACATACTCTTGAGAGTCGAGTGCCACCTTTCCAAAACTCCCTGACTCTCGGGATGGTAGGCAGATGACACCACAGACACTATCCCATGTTGCTGCATGGTCTGCTTAAACAGAGCAGAAGTAAAATTGGATCCCTGATCAGACTGGATCTCCTGAGGGTAGCCATAACGAGAGAAATAGACAAGTAGGTTTTTGACAACAGTCTTAGCTATCCCGTTGCGCATGGGGTAAACATCTGGATACCGTGTTGCTACATCCATTACAGTTAGTAAAAATTTATTGCCGGCACTAGTCGGGGGCAATGGGCCAACCATATCGATAACTACTTTGCTGAAGGGCGGCCCAATGACAGGGATGGGTTGTAACGGGGCTCTCGGGATGACCTGATTGGGTTTCCCAACAACTTGACAAGTGTGACACTGTGACACCCATGACACGACACTCGCCTTTAACCCAGGCCACCAGAAAAGCTTGCTCAGAGCTGCCTCCGTCTTACGTGCCCCCAGGTGCCCTGCCAAAGGCACATCATGAGCTAATCTCAATAAGCTCTCACGGCACACCCTTGGTACTACTAACTGGTCCACTAATCCTGACCCGCCATCCCACTTTTTCTTGGGATCCTGATGTCTCCGATACAAGATCCCCTCGGACAAGAAAAAATCACCAGGCTGCGCATCCCCATCGCTCTCCAGTTCGATAGCACCATTACCACACGCCCTGACTTCAGGATCTTCCAGCTGCAAGGAACATATATCAGCAGGTGCGAGATTATCCAAGTTCATCTAAAATAATTTATTTCCACCTCCAATGTCCCGCTGAGCCATCCTTTCCTCACGCTGCGCATAACGATGCTGTCGCAGAGTCTCTTCCTGCCCTGCACCTGCACTAGCGGTGACAGGCCCTGGGGCCTCTCCAGACTCTAACATAGGTGCCAATAATGAGTCCCCAAGAAACACTGCCGGCTCAAAACTCTCCAATTGACCAACACTTCCCGTTTTCTTGTGACCTTTCCTCCGCGGTTTGATAGACTGAGGTGGTGGCTGCAAGGCTCCGGATGTCTGAGAACGCGCCACAACACACGCCATGGTTTGTACGCTACACTTCTCAACCCACTCCTGTTCCTCCTGTTACGACCGGGCACTCGGGTACACTAGGGCTCTTACACAGGACTCGAGTATGGCTCGCTGCCACAACGGAAACACACGATCCCAACCCCAGAGTACTGCCAGCCGAACAAAAAACGCCACTACCCTCCAGAGTTCTATCTGCTATAACGGGGTATACAAGAACTCGGTACTAGCGTTTCACACAACAGACTAATAGCAAGACGGGAGTTATCTAGTCTGGTCAACAATCAAACAAAGAAGAAAGTACTACAACACTAAAGAATAGTGTTGGCCGAAGCCGAAGTAATCCACCCTTGAACTAAGAACTTAAGAAGTCCTCCACCCTCTACTTCGGATCGGCACTATTACGTTACGTTAAACAATAGTCCTCGAGCATCAAGCAAGGAATCTTCTGATAAGTTAGATGCTTCTCGAATACTCATAAGAAGTAAGTATCGGATTTTGAACAGCAATTTAATGAATAACTCACTGGTAATTAAAGGCTTTAAATTGACATAAGAAGAATTATAAGAATAAGCAATAGGATATGGCAAACATTAAGAAGAAGTACTCCGACAATGCACTGGCAATAGCCTACTAAGATTGTGCTCGTGGGCCACTAATCTCTGAAGTAGCTAAGCGTGCCACACATGAAATCAATAGTGCTTAAACAATAATATACATAAGGAGAAGCTTCAATACTATACTGTATCTGCTGGTCGAGCAAAGTCTAGCTGGGATATCTAAGGTTAAGAGACAATGGCTGAGCAAGCGGCTCGTAGCCTAGCGAGGTCCTTAAGACTGTGCGGCCAAATTACGGTAATTGACGGGATGCTCTCTTGAGAGATCCAGATCACTAGTATCTGGTTCTCTCCTGGCGATCCTCTCAAAGTCAAGCAAATGAGATAGCACAGTGTTGGGTGGCACAGGCAAAAGCCCTCACTCGCAACACAGTGCTAAACTCCCACGGTACACAATCAAAAAGACCCCCTAGGCTTCCCACGTCTCCGTTGCAATTGTGCTGGTTCAACCAACCTAGCACTCATAGGAAATCACAACTCGAGGAACCCTATCCCAGTCTAGCATTACCTAAACCAGCAGAAAACAGGAACATGAATAATAGTACACAGGGAAATACATATACGAGTGCAACAAACATCAATCAATCCTATTCTAGTTAACCCTTCCAAAAATAGGCTATCTAACAGGCACTTATCTCGTGAGAACTCAAGCGATAATACTTTGGCTGACTAAATCTGCACCAAAGGGGTCATTGAGGTTATAAACAGGGACGAGAAGAGAAGAAGGTAGGCTGTTCAGAGAGTAGAGAAAGTTCACATCAGTCGGAAGAATATGGATAGTTGCAAGGGATATGAGAAGTCGCTTTGCCTGATGAGTTCTGAAGCATGGTGGCAAAAACCTCTCTTTTTATACTCGGCCCTCTAGCGGCATATCTCAAACTACTTAAGGACCGCCCACTGGCAATCATGACGTCATATACTCTCTCAATCTGGGATTGACAAAGAACTTCCCACGCGCTGAAAGGGAGGAAGGGAGGAGGAAGGAGGGAATTAGGCCTACCGGCCCGCGTGGCGTACTCACTAATCCCACGCCACGTAATATCTCTCCTCTCATCATTACATACAAGTCCCACACACAATACTTATATCTAATGATATAAAATAGAACTCGTTGACTTAGAAGAAAACAAAATACATAATGATAATACTTATAGTACAACGGTTCACATAAACTGAGTTAGGAAACTCTACACAGACTACAGCCAAAGTTCCTGCCCTGACGATCCTAGCGAGAGTGGGGCCTGACTGGGCGTTCTGTACAGCATGCTCATACTCGACATGCGTCACACCTCCCCCAAGATTTTACTTGCTCAACCCTGAGCTAAAATCTGATATACAGAACCCCATCAAACCCCTCACACCCAGCGACCGCATGGCACTAAAACAACGCTGAGTTTATCACTAAAACACATCTTATAAAAAAAAATTCACATTTCATAACTCCTCCCAACAATAGTAAAAGACACAATATCATGCTCCCAGAGCGAGCTTACAGCAGCTCAGCCGTTTGATAGTTCGTGGACTACTCAAACCTTATAGGCTATGACAAACTTATACAATTATCTATATAAAAAAGAAAGAGTTTTTATATGATTTTTATATTTTAATATGTTTTTTTCGGCTGCACTATAAGGGCAGCCTATTTTCTTCTATACCAAACGCTCAACAATCCTGCTTTACGACCCAATACGCTGGGCTACAACCGCGAGCCAACAAGCACCAAGCGCAAAATACTACTCAAACCAAAGCAGGAGGCTACCCGTGTGTCAATTTACCCAGGATCATATACCCCTGAACGACCACATGCAACCTCGTTGTCACAACCGGCAATATGGCTTATGTCCAGGTTATATACCAATAACCTTAGTGACCACCTGGTCAGCCTCATATTCCGATTGTGAAACGGGTCCAAGATCTTGAGAGGGTAATGATCTGGGTAAACTACACCGACCGGACCATAGGCTGGAACATAGATCTCGAAATGCCCCAGCGCATCATTGTCCTTTTCACTTTCATTCATCAGGCTCTGACACGTTGCTGGTGCATTCTTAAGTCCGTAGGGCATAACATTGCACTGGTAGGTACTCCCGTCCACAACAAAACCACATACCTCTTTAGCGCGCTCGGACAAAGTTACACGCAACGACCACTCACGACATTCCTTATCCCTCAGATCCTTCGTCCACACGTAATCCAGCTCTGCTTGCACCATAGGCTGTCGAGCAGGATTTATACGGCAGGGAATTAAACTGAGCCTTGCACTATCTCCAGCCTGCATGTCGGATTCTACCCCGTACCTCAGGCCTGGAGAAGCAACAAACATGCGAAAGTACTGCCATAGCCTAGTAAATAACTGCCTTGCACTGTCTCCACGAACAACATGCCTTGTGCCCTCCCACAACCCAGCCGAGACCGCAGCTTCTAACCTGTAGTCTCCCTCCTTCTCCACCTTCGTCCCTAGAACAGCCAGGTCATGAGAGGGACAATCAGTACCACCCGTGCAGTCACTCCCACAGTTCATTATAGCTAAGGCTTCCCCGCCGATACCGTACATGCGCACCCCCACATTCCTTGTGACGACATCTGCCTGCGCAGCATCACCGCTTTTAGCGACATGGCCAGATACAGTCGGTCTGTGGTAGGGCTGTTGCATTAGACTAGAGCAGCATTGGGAGGCTATGTGACGACCGGGCACTGCGATACCACAGCCGACCCTACCAATCTGCTCAATGTCCTCCTTTTGACCACCACCCTTGGCAGCCATGGGTCGACCCTGACCTGGCAACCATGCCAAGGCCTCGTCGCCCACCTTAAACCACCGAAACAACGAGGCTAACGGTCTTTTAACAGTCACATGACCTGCCTGTGGAACATCTCGCACCGCCCGAGTTGTGAGACTCAGGGGCTCGGCACGACCAGTGGGGTATGAACCGAGCTGGTGCTGGAGTGCTGCACACTGCTGCTCAGACAGGTGCTCTAGCGCTTCCACAGCCACCAGACTCGTGTCCCCCGCCCACTGCTTCGCCGAGACATGACAATCCCTACTCTCCTCCACCTGTGCCCTACTGCCCCCCTCTCCTTCTCCACCTTGGCCGCGGCAGACCAACGCAGGGACAGTAGGCTGCTCAGGTGGTTGCCTCACAAACTCCTCCAACAGGTTCACATGACATGCTTCCCCGTCCTCGTGTTTAATCTCGACAGCACCATTACCACACTTCTGAACTTCCGGATCCTCCAACTGCAGTTTACAAATATCTGAGGGAACCAACCTGTCTAGATGCTTCCGAAGCAACCCAAGTCCTTCCCCAATATCAAACTGAGCAACCCTTTTTTCTCTCCGTGTGCAACGTTGCTGCCCCGGAGTCTCTTCCGGCCCTACCCCCTCACTAACTGTGACAGGTCCTGGGGCCTCTCCAGACTCCAACATAGGTGCCAATACTAAATCACCCAGGAGAGCCGCCGAGTCAAAACTCTTAAAACCAACTCCAGCTTTAGCCTCCTCCTGTTGATCGTTCCTCTGCTGGTCTGAAGACGGAGGACTAGGCTGTGACACTTTAGCTGCCCGAGCTCGGGTGACAGCACACGCCATGGGTTGTGCCTGGCACCGCTCGACACACTCTTGTTCTCCCCCACTCACGTCGGCCGGCCTCTCGGCAACGACTAAGGGTAGAACCTCAGAAGCGGGCATTGCAAAGTCGTTGCCGAGAAGATGGTCGACGCCCTCCACTGGCAGTTTCTCCACAATCCCAACATCCAATTCACGTGCCACACCATCCACCTCCAACTCCAACCGCACCAGCGGGTATGACCGAGTTGCATTAATACCCTGCACCACTACCACCCGAGCCGCATTTATAGGGTAGCCAGTCAAATTGTTCATCAGAGTCTGGGAAGCACCTGTATCACGCAAGACCTCTACTCCATGCTTGCGCCCCGCCCACATCACGCAACCCCGTCCTCTATGGTCGCAAAAAACATCCTGAGCAGGGTTCGAGCCTCTCAGGTGTTTCTGCATTGGCTGTGCCTCAGCCTCTGACGAACTGCCCCGGGCAAACTCAGAAGACTTCGGAGACACACCAATGTTGCAGGCCAAAGACACAGCTGCTGTAGGTGGTTTGCTAGGACAGACTCTTGCAAAGTGCCCCTTTTCATGACAAAGATAACACTCCAACTCCCCTCTGGGCTTCCCTTGGTACTGGGAAGGGCCCGGCCCCTTCTTAAATGGGACGGTGTTAGTCTTGTGGTCAGTCTTGGTATCATAGCTCTTGTACTTGTTTGCATAATGTATATCACTAACTCGGGGGGGTGGGGTGTCACGCCCCTTGTTACCTGCCTCACTATGCTGGGCAGACCCGCACCCACGAATTAATGATAGCCGGAGGTCAGCCATCTCAGCTGCCTCCTGTAGAGTTTTAGGGTTCTTTTCTTTAATAGTTAAAGTCATATCTGCACCAGTACACTTATAAAACTGCTCGAGCAGAAACAGCTCAGTCAACTGTTCGGCCGTCTCAGCTTTCTCAGAACGTGTCCAGTTAGCAAGTGCATCTTTTAAGTCCCGGGCATGTTCAAGAAAGGTCGCCTCCCTAGTCTTCGTAACACCCCGAAACTTCAATCGATATGTTTCTGGTTGCAACTCGTATGCCCGTAGGACAGCTCTCTTCAATACTGGGTAGTCAATGCAAGACTCTAAAGGCAGTGCATCATAAGCCTTCAGACCCTTACCCGTAAGTCTTGAGGAGACCAGAGCTGCCCACTTCTCTTCAGGCCAATTATGCTCCCTACACTTCTTCTCAAAACGATTAAAAAATTCTGTGACTTCAGTTTCACTAAATGCCGGCACCAATTTGACTAAGTGGGACAAGGACTGTTCTCTTACTTGGCCCTCACGGCCCATCCGAATCCCTGTCGACTCTGCACGAGTCTTATCTAAATCTATTTG
>JBAKBP010032682.1:0-22848 GCA_037953745.1 Lithodes maja
CGGAGTTTCAAGCAATTTAAGTCATAGGATGAGGAAAAGATGGATTCAAGGAGAGAGTTCCAGAGCTCAGCTGTTGAATAAAAGAAAGATTGGGAGTTGTTGTTGTTGTTGTTTCCCAAGCTGGCCTGGCCGAACAGCCCCAAGCCCCCGAGAAATTCCAAGGCCATAACCGAGCGCCCCCACAGAACCCTCCCTCCCGACCACAATAAAGGCCTGGGTGACCGAAGCCACTCCATGGCGGGGAGCTGAGGAAGGGTGCGGAAACGCCCGGGAAACCAAAGCCCCACCCAGGGCCCTGTGCCACTCAGCAATTATGAAGAGAAAGTTGAGGGGCAAGGGAAAAATGTGACGCTTTGGCTTCCAATCTTGGTAGATTGGGAGGTCAATCCACGGAAAAGACGCCGTCACTTGAGATCTAGAAAATATATAAGTTAAAGGAACAGTCAGAGTAAGCTATGGGTATGACAGAGATCGCTCAGTTCTCACTCTGATAGACCAGCCCATCACCACAGATTGGGAGTATCGTTTCACTCTTGAGTTGGAGAGTTGCACAGAGTAGGGGTGGGATTGTGTTGCAAGACGGGTACTAAGTACCCTACGTAGAGGAGGTGGTATACACTGGGAAAACTCTGAGGAACATTAATTATTGTAGTAGCGATAGAATAAGAATAGCGAGAGAGATGCAACATTGCGGCGAAGAAAGAGAGATTCAAGAGAGTTGGTGAGTGGGCGGGAGTTAATGATATGGAAGGCTTTCCTTTCTACTTTGTCTAGGAGTGCGGTGTGAGAGGATCCTCCCCTTACATGTGAACAATACTCAATACAAGGACGCACTGTACCCATATATGGAGCAAGAAGCTGTGCAGGGGTAAAGAACCCCTTGAGGCAGTTAAGCGCACCCAGCTTCTGGGAAGCCGTTTTAGCACGAGTGGTAATATGGTCTTTCCAAGACCATATTATAAGTTATATCAAATATATCTATTTGAGTACAAAATCACAGTTTAATAACTCTGTAAACTGTCACAATTCATAGTTGCATTATTTTAAGTCAACTTCGATGATCCCCAAGAAAACACAAACAGAAGAACAAAGTATATCACTCATTAGCCTCCGTTTTCGATACCAACAAAACAAAATATATGTAAATAAATAAATAAATAAAATACAAATAATGACAAATTAAAATAAATTGTGCGGATAAAGATCATAAATGATAACCATTATGAAGACACACACCCGTAATGTATAAACGACTATAATATGCGGTATGGTTTTAGAAAGGTAAATGACAGGGTATGACCCCAAGCTCCATCAGTACTGCATTGGGTGTTGAAACAGACACATACCGGTACGGGACAGACAGGAAGAGTGGGGCCAGGGGGAATGGTTGGACTCACACTCACTCTCATTCTCACTCACCTGTACATTTTTCTACCGAAGAATGTACACATTTATCTCAAGGGGAGTCTAGGGGGTGTCTAGGGGGGAGGGAGGTATAGCTAGGAAACTAACAAATTAATAAATAAATTAATTATTAGACCCCCAAAACATCCACTTAAGGTGAAGGAGAGAGTTTCAAGGGAGAGGTGCCAATAACAGAACTCTCTCTAACTCTCTCTCACACACACACACACTCTATTACTCTCTCTCACACACACACATGCTCTTCCTCTCTCTCCCTCACACACACACACACACACACACACACACTATTGCTCAAGCAAAGTAAAAATACCCTGGAGTTACATGTTGCGAATCAAAGTAAAACAAATCCGAAAGAATTCTATAGTTATATCAGAAAGAAAAAAGTAGTTACTTCAACTGTTGGACCGTTAGTCGATGAAAATGGAGAATACACCAAAGACGAAGTACAAATGAGTAATGCTCTCAATACCTTCTTTGCATCAGTTTTTACAACCGAAGACCTCAGTGATATCCCTACACCATCGCCTATTCAGATTGATAATTCAGATGTTCTAAGCAATATCACCGTTACAGAGAGAGAAGTATTGAATTGTTTAGATAAACTCAAGATAAATAAAACGCCTGGACCTGATACAATCTCGCCTAGAGTTCTAAAGGAAGCTAAGGATGAGCTCTCCAAACCACTGACATTGCTATTCAATGAATCCTTGCAGTCTGGGACTATGCCTGATCAGTGGAAGCTAGCCAACGTAACACCGATATTAAAAAAAGGCAGCAAATCCCTACCCAGTAACTATCGTCAGATTAGCTTAACCTCAATTGTATGTAAAATGCTAGAAACGGTCATAAGGAGACAGACTCGTAAATCACTTAGAGGCAAATAACTTACTTAAAGATACTCAACACGGCTTTCGTAAAAAACGTTCCTGTTTAACAAACCTCTTAGACTTCTTCCACAATATCCTCAACCTCTACGATGAGAGTAAAGCTGTAGATATTATATACCTTGATTTTCAAAAGGCCTTTGACAAAGTTCCCCACAAACGTATACTGCTAAAACTAAAAGCGCATGGAATACAAGACGGTGTGTTGAAATGGATAGAAAATTGGCTCAGCGACAGAAAGCAAAGAGTGGTCATAAACGGTAAGGCATCTAAATGGACCAATGTAAGTAGCGGGGTACCCCAGGGATCGGTACTAGGACCAATTCTCTTTCTAATTTACATCAACGACATAGATGAGGGTCTCACCTGTACAATCTCAAAATTTGCTGACGATACAAAAATTGCAAATAGCGTACTCTCAAAAGAACAAGTTGACGATATGCAACACAATCTAGATAAATTGTCATGTTGGGCCCAAGTTTGGCAAATGAGTTTCAATGCGGATAAATGTAAAGTACTACATATCGGATAACTAAATGAGAAAGCAAACTATTCGATGAATGGCACTCAGCTTAAGAATGTAAACAGATAAACCGATCTGGGAGTAACAATATCGAGTAACCTAAAACCGAGTCAACAATGTTCAGAAGTTGTTAAGAAGGCAAACAAAATAATTGGCTTTATAGGCAGGTCATTTGAGCATAAATCCAAAGAAGTTATCCTAACCCTTTACAATTCCTTATTCCGCCCTCTTCTGGAATACTGCGTTCAATCCTGGTGCCCTTATTACCAAAAAGATATAAAAAAGCTAGAACGAGTTCAACGTAGAGTTACCAAAATGATACCTAGCCTAAAGAACAAACCATACGAAGAGCGTCTTAGAGAATTAAATCTATTTCCTTTAACCCAGCGCAGATTAAGAGGTGACTTAATTCAAGTGTTCAAAATCATCAAAGGCATCGACAATATGAACTGTAGTAAGTACTTCACTATCGACCAATCTAATTACACGCGGGGAAACGGTTGCAAAATTATTGGTAAATCTTTTAACTCACACGAATCTAAGAATTTCTTCTTCAATCGAGTTGTCAACTTGTGGAATGGGCTTCCCCGAGACGTTATAGACTCCAGCACCGTTGATTCATTTAAACTCCGCCTAGACAAATATCTTGCATCAAACCCGCGACTGACTGCGTTTGTAAATAAATAACTTTATTTTATCCCCCCCTCAGTTACTAACCCTTCTGTCCCCTACTAACTTCCTAATCCTGCCACGGACATTAGTTCCAGGGCAGTAGTTCCCTTTCCAATGTTCCCTTACCCACTCTAAACCACTGTTTGGACACTTGATCCTCAGTGTTTTGGAGGACAAGCAGCCTAGAAGGGTCACTAGACCTGTTATTGCTTGATTTCCTTTGTACTCCTTTGTACTATATTGCTCTCTCACACTATATTGCTCTCTCACACTCTAATGCTCTCTCTCACACTCTGTTGCTCTCACACACACACTCACTCTTCCTCTCTCTCACACTCTATTGCTCTCTCTCTCACACACTCTATTGCTCTCTCTCACACTATATTGCTCTCTCTCACACTCTATTGCTCTCTCTCACACTATATTGCTCTCTCTCTCACACTCTATTGCTCGCTCTCACACTCTATTGCTCTCTCTCACACTCTATTGCTCTCTCTCTCTCACACTATATTGCTCTCTCTCACACTCTATTGCTCTCTCTCACACTATATTGCTCTCTCTCTCACACTCTATTGCTCTCACACTATATTGCTCTCTCTCTCACACTCTATTGCTCGCTCTCACACTCTATTGCTCTCTCTCACACTCTATTTCTCTCTCTCTCACACTATATTGCTCTCTCTCACACTCTATTGCTCTCTCTCACACTATATTGCTCTCTCTCTCACACTCTATTGCTCTCTCACACTATATTGCTCTCTCTCACACTATATTGCTCTCTCTCACACTATATTGCTCTCTCGCACTCTATTGCTCTCTCACACTATATTGCTCTCTCTCACACTCTATTGCTCGCTCTCACACTATATTGCTCTATCTCACACTCTATTGCTCTCTCTCAACTATATTGCTCGCTCTCACACTATATTGCTCTCTCTCACACTCCATTGCTCTCTCTCACACTATATTGCTCTCTCTCACACTATATTGCTCTCTCTCACACTCTATTGCTCTCTCTCACACTCTATTGCTCTCTCTCACACTCTATTGCTCTCTCTTACACTATATTGCTCTCTCTCACACTCTATTGCTCTCTCTCACACTCTATTGCTCTCTCTCACACTATATTGCTCTCTCTCACACTATATTGCTCTCTCTACACTCGATTGCACTCTCTCACACTATATTGCTCTCTCTCACACTATATTGCTCTCTCTCAAACTATATTGCTCTCTCTCACACTATATTGCTCTCTCTCACACTATATTGCTCTCTCTCACACTATATTGCTCTCTCTCACACTATATTGCTCTCTCTCACACTATATTGCTCTCTCTCACACTATTGCTCTCTCTCTCACACTATATTGCTCTCTCTCTCACACTCTATTGCTCTCTCTCACACTATATGGCTCTCTCTCACACTATATTGCTCTCTCTCTCACACTCTATTGCTCTCTCTCACACTCTATTGCTCTCTCTCACACTCTATTGCTCTCTCTCACACTATATTGCTCTCTCTCACACTATATTGCTCTCTCTCACACTATATTGCTCTCTCACACTCTATTGCTCTCTCACACTATATTGCTCTCCCTCACACTATATTGCTCTCTCTCACACTATATTGCTCTCTCTCACACTATATTGCTCTCTCACACTATATTGCTCTCTCTCACCTGACACTATATTGCTCTCTCTCACACTATATTGCTCTCTCTCACACTATATTGCTCTCTCTCACACTCTATTGCTCTCTCTCACACTATATTTGCTCTCTCTCACACTATATTGCTCTCTCTCACACTATATTGCTCTCTCTCACAACTCTATTGCTCTCTCTCACACTCTATTGCTCTCTCTCACAGTATATTGCTCTCTCACACTCTATTGCTCTCTCTCACACTATATTGGTCTCTCTCACACTATATTGCTCTCTCTCACACTATATTGCTCTCTCTCACACAATATTGCTCTCTCTCACACTATATTGCTCTCTCTCACACTATATTGCTCTCTCACACTATATTGCTCTCTCTCACACTCTATTGCTCTCTCTCACACTATATTGCTCTCTCTCACAGTATATTGCTCTCTCTCACACTCTATTGCTCTCTCTCATACTATATTGCTCTCTCACACTATATTGTTCTCTCTCACAGTATATTGCTCTCTCTCACACTATATTGCTCTATCTCACACTATATTGCTCTCTCACACTATATTGCTCTCTCACACTCTATTGCTCTCTCTCACACTTTATTGCTCTCTCTCACACTCTATTGCTCTCTCTCTCACACTCTATTGCTCTCTCTCACAGTATATTGCTCTCTCTCACACTCTATTGCTCTCTCTCACACTATATTGCTCTCTCTCACACATTTGCTCTCTCACACTATATTGCTCTCTCACACTCTATTGCTCTCTCACACTATATTGCTCTCTCACACTCTATTGTCTCTCTCACACTCTATTGCTCTCTCTCACACTCTATTGCTCTCTCTCACACTCTATTGCTCTCTCTCACACTATATTGCTCTCTCTCACACTCTATTGCTCTCTCTCACACTATATTGCTCTCTCACACTATATTGCTCTCTCTCACACTATATTGCCTCTCTCACACTCTATTGCTCTCTCTCACACTATATTGCTCTCTCTCACACTCTATTGCTCTCTCTCACACTCTATTGCTCTCTCTCACACTCTATTGCTCTCTCTCACACTATATTGCTCTCTCTCACACTCTATTGCTCTCTCTCACACTATATTGCTCTCTCTCACACTCTATTGCTCTCTGTCACACTCTATTGCTCTCTCTTACACTCTATTGCTCTCTCTCACACACACACTCACTCTTCCTCTCTCTCACACCCTATTGCTCTCTCTCTCACACACACACACCACACACCACACACACACACTCTCTCTCTCAGACACACACACACACACACTCTCTCTCAGACACACACCACACACACACACTCACACTCTACTGCTCTCTCACAGACACACACCCACTCACACTCTATTGCTCTCTCTCTCTCACACACACACATACTCACACTCTATTGCTCTCTCACACACACACACACACACACTCACACTCTATTGATATCTCTCTCTCACACACACACACTCTCACACTCTATTGCTCTCTCGCACACTATATTGTTCTCTCTCTCTCTCCCACACACACACACTCTATTGCTCTCTCTCTCTCTCTCCCACACACACTCTCACACTCTATTGCTCTCTCTCTCTCTCTCCTACATACACACACACACACACACACCCATGCTCTCACCCTCTTCCTCTCTTACTGTGTGTTGTAATAGAGCTAAACGTGACAGACCGGAAGATAGTGTGAAAAAAGAGGATTGAGAAAAGGTTATACCGAGTTATGGTGAAGGGGAGAGTTACTTGGCAGACACCACTGATACTCCCCCCCCCCCCATCTATCTATCTCTTTCTCTCTCTCTCTCTATATATATATATATATATATATATATATACAGAGAGAGAGAGAGAGAGACCGTTAGAGTTTTGTCTGTGTGTCTGTGCTTGTTATTTATTGCACTACTAATCTTGTATGAGTACCGTAGCGTCCCACTCCACCACCACCACAACAACAACAACACCTACCGGTACTGCTGTCATAAAAGTGTGTGTGTGTAGTTACCCAATCGTAGTAACCAGATGTTCGAGACACATTGACGATATTCAAAAACAAATTCAATAGCGGCACCGTATATGATAAGATAAAAACGGACATCTACCCTGAAGAACTTGTTTTAAATCAAACAAACAATGATTCTGATAATAACGCTTCATTCAGTGACTTTAAAATAGATGTCACAGATAAACGTTTAAAATAGATGTCACAGCTAAAACGTTTAAAATAGATGTCACAGATAAAACGTTTGTAACAAAATAGATGTGACAAACAAACAAACTTCCGCTTTCATATGGTTAAGGGAGCCCACCTCGTTTTTGTTATCTTTCTCTCCCTCTCTCTTTGGCCTGTATCTGTTCGGCCATATTTCAGCCTACTGTTTTCAGACGTTTACCCCCATCCAGGTGTCAATATTTTCCTGGCGAGCGGTAGTGAGCCAGCGTATATATATTTTTGTTTACAGCAAGCTAAATTTGTACTTTTTTCGATAGAAAAATGTCTCCGGCGAAGCCGGATTTCTCCATACAATGCTGGCTCGTTATCGATCGCCAGGAAGAAAGCGACACCTTGATGGGGATAAACGTCTTAAAACAGTTGGCTGAATGGGGCCCGAATGGATAGAAGCCAGAGAAAGAGAGAAAATGAGAGAAAGTGGAAAAAAGCAGTTGACTCCCATTAATGTTCCTTTTATTAGAAGAAACTGTGACGCATGCCGAGTATGAGCATGCTGTACAGAACGCTCAGTCAGACCCCACTCTCGCTAGGATCGTCAGGGCAGGAACTTTGGCTGTAGTCCGTGTAGAGTTTCCTAACTCAGTTTATGTGAGCCGTTGTACTATAAGTATTATAATTATGTATTTTGTTTTCTTCTAAGTCAACGAGTTTCTATTTTATATCATTAGATATAAGTATTGTGTGTGGGACTTATATATAATGAGGAGAAGAGAGAGAGTTATGTAACGACGGCCAGTGAGCGCGCCACGAGGTAGGTAGGCCTCCCTCCCTCCTCCCCTCCTCCCTCAAGCGCGTGGGAAATCCTTTGTCGATCCCAGATTGAGAGAGAATATGACGTAATGATTGTCAGTGGGCGGTCCATAGTAGTTTGCGATATGCGCTAGAGGGCCGAGTATAAAAAGGAGAGGTCCTCGCCACAATTCTTTAGAACTCATCAGGCAGAGCGACTTCTCATATCCCTTGCAACTATCCATATTCTTCCGACTGATGTGAACTTTCTCTACTCTCTGAACAGCCTATCTTCTTCTCTTCTCGTCCCTTTTTAACCCATGATCCCTTTGGTGCAGATTTAGTCAGCCAAAGTATTATCGCTTGAGTTCTCACGAGATATATGCCTGGTAGATAGCCTATTTTGGAAGGGGTAACTAGAATAGGATTGATTGATGTTTGTTGCACTCGTATATGCATTTCCCTGTGTACGATTATCCATGTTCCTGTTTTTCTGCTGGTTTAGGTAATGCTAGACTGGGATAAGGTTTCGGGAGTTGTGATTTCCTATGAGTACTAGGTTTTGGTTGAACCGGTACAATTGCAACGGAGACGTGGGAAGCCTAGGTGGTCTTTCTGACTGTGTCCTTGAGAGTTTAGCACTGTGTTGCGAGTGAGGGCTTTTGCCTCTGCCACCCAACACTGTGCTATCTCGTTTGCTTGACTTTGAGAGGATCGCCAGGAGAGAACCAGATACTAGTGATCTGGATCTCTCAAGAGAGCATCCCGTCAATTAACGTAATTTGGCCGCACAGTCTTAAGGACCTCGCTAGGCTACGAGCCGCTTGCTCAGCCATTGTTTCCTAACCTTAGATATCCCAGCTAGACTTTGCTCGACCAGCAGATACAGCATAGTATTGAAGCTTCTCCTTATGTATGTTATTGTTTATGCACTATTGATTTCATGTGTGGCACGCTTAGCTACTTTAGAGATTAGTGGCCCACGAGCACAATCCTAGTAGGCTATTGTCAGTGCATTGTCGGAGTACTTCTTCTTAATGTTTGCCATTTACTATTGTCTATTCTTATAATTCTTCTTATGTCAATTTAAAGCCTTTAATATTAGTTAATTGCCAGTGTGTTACTTATTGAATTGCTGTTCAAAATCCGATACTTACTTCTTACGAGTATTCGAGAAGCATCTAACTTTATCAGAAGATTCCTTGCTTGATGCTCGAGGACTATTGTTTAACGTAACGTAATAGTGCCGATCCGAAGTAGAGGGTGGAGGACTTCTTAAGTTCTTAGTCAAGGGTGGATTACTTCGGCTTCGGCCAACACTATTCTTTAGTGTTGTAGTACTTTCTTCTTTGTTTGAATGTTGACCAGACTAGATAACTCCCGTCTTGTTATTAGTCTGTTGTGTGAAACGCTAGTACCGAGTTCTTGTATACCCCGTTATAGCAGATAGAACTCTGGAGGGTAGTGGCGCTTTTTGTTCGGCTGGCAGTACTCTGGGGTTGGGATCGTGTGTTTCCGTTGTGGCAGCGAGCCATACTCGAGTCCTGTGTAAGAGCCCTAGTGTACCCGAGTGTCCGGTCGTAACAAATGGCGACCTTGCTTAGGATTTTGTGAACAGTATAATTTTTTGCAGAGTTGTACAACATTTGTTTGTTCGTACTTTAGCGTACATATTGAAGAATATTTTTTTTTGTAAGGCAATTAGGAGAGCATTTAAGAGACTCCAGTTAATTTAGTAATTAGTGCTTACATAAGGGAGTTTAACACTTTTGTCTCGAGAATTTTTTGTGAACTTCAGTATGTCGTGCCCTAGTACTGACGAGGAGCGAGAGATGCCATTTGAGGAGGTGCCGTTAGTAACTAGTGAGGAGGATGCTAGACTTTTTGTGAGTAAGCAGTTACCATGTGACGGAGGGGAGGCTGACTGGGGTGGATATTTATGGCTTGCACCTGATAGCCAAGGTTTTGGGCAGATCCAGTGTAGTAGGGATGTCCAAGGGGGAGCTGATTTCCTGGGTGTTGCGTGGGCGACATGGGGTTTCGGAGGAGAGGGCGTTTGGGGGGGTTCCTCCCCAGATCCCCTCTCACTCGACTCCCACAGTGCCGTCCACTCAGTTGCCGGAGGTTAGCACTCTCCCACAGAGGGATGAGAATTGGAAGATTGGAGTGCCCTCGGGCGGTGCGTATGGTGGTTCCCCAGTTCTTGCCCCCCCTCCTTCAGTAGTGGCAGCTCCCTCTTCCTGCCTGTCTCCAGATATGATATTTAGACTTGAGCTTGCTAAAATTGAGTCTAGGAAGTATGAGATTGAGGCTGAGACTAGGAAGCATGAGATTGAGGTTAGGAGGCAGGAGGATGAGACCAGGAGGCATGAGGCTGAGGTTAGGAGGCACGAGGCTGAGCTTAGGTACGACTCAGAGAAATATTGTGCTCAAATAGATTTAGATAAGACTCGTGCAGAGTCGACAGGGATTCGGATGGGCCGTGAGGGCCAAGTAAGAGAACAGTCCTTGTCCCACTTAGTCAAGTTGGTGCCGGCATTTAGTGAAACTGAAGTCACAGAATTTTTTAATCGTTTTGAGAAGAAGTGTAGGGAGCATAATTGGCCTGAAGAGAAGTGGGCAGCTCTGGTCTCCTCAAGACTTACGGGTAAGGGTCTGAAGGCTTATGATGCACTGCCTTTAGAGTCTTGCATTGACTACCCAGAATTGAAGAGAGCTGTCCTACGGGCATACGAGTTGCAACCAGAAACATATCGATTGAAGTTTCGGGGTGTTACAAAGACTAGGGAGGCGACCTTTCTTGAACATGCCCGGGACTTAAAAGATGCACTTACAAACTGGACACGTTCTGAGAAAGCTGAGACGGCCGAACAGTTGACTGAGCTGTTTTTGCTCGAGCAGTTTTATAAGTGTACAGGTGCAGAAATGACTTTAACTATTAAAGAAAGAATCCAAAAACTCTACAGGAGGCAGCTGAGATGGCTGACCTCCGGCTATCATTAATTCGTGGGTGCGGGTCTGCCCAGCGTAGTGAGGCAGGTAACAAGGGGCGTGACGCCCCACCCCCCCGAGTTAGTAATATATCTTATGCAAACAAGTACAAGAGTTACGATACCAAGACTGACCACAAGACTAGCACCGTCCCATTTAAGAAGGGGCCGGGCCCTTCCCGTACCAAGGGAAGCCCAAAGGGGAGTTAGAGTGTTATCAATGTCATAAAAAGGGGCACTTTGCAAGAGTCTGTCCTAGCAAACCACCTACAGCAGCTGTGTCTTTGGCCTGCAACATTGGTGTGTCTCTGAAGTCTTCTGAGTTTGCCCGGGGCAGTTCGTCAGAGGCTGAGGCACAGCCAGTGCAGAAGCACCTGGGAGGCTCGAACCCTGCTCAGGATGTTTTTTGCGACCATAGAGGACGGGGTTGCGTGATGTGGGCGGGGCGCAAGCATGGAGTAGAGGTCTTGCGTGATACAGGTGCTTCCCAGACTTTGATGAAAAACTTGACTGGCTACCCTATAAATGCGGCTCGGGTGGTAGTGGTGCAGGGTATTAATGCAACTCGGTCATACCCGCTGGTGCGGTTGGAGTTGGAGGTGGATGGTGTGGCACGTGTATTGGATGTTGGGATTGTGGAGAAACTGCCAGTGGAGGGCGTCGACCTTCTTCTCGGCAACGACTTTGCAATGCCCGCTTCTGAGGTTCTACCCTTAGTCGTTGCCGAGAGGCCGGCCGATGTGAGTAGGGAAGAGCGAGAGTGGTCGAGCGGTGCCAGGCACAACCCATGGCGTGTGCTGTCACCCGAGCTCGGGCAGCTAAAGTGTCACAGCCTAGTCCTCCGTCTTCAGACCAGCAGAGGAACGATCAACAGGAGGAGGCTAGAGCTGGAGTTGGTTTTAAGAGTTTTGACTCGGCGGCTCTCCTGGGTGATTCAGTATTAGCACCATTACTTAGTTCTGGAGTAGCCCCTGGGCCTGTCATCGAGAGTGACGAGGCTGGGCATGACGAGTCTCCACGACAGCAACGTTATGAACATCGAGAGAGACAGAGGGAGCAGCCCAGTATCGGGGAGGGTCATGCATTGCTCCAGGAGCAGTTAGATCGCTTGGCACCCTCAGATATACGTCGGTTGCAGCTGGAGGACCCTGAGCTCCAAACGTGTGCTAATGGAGCTGTGGAGCTCGACGAGGACGGTGATGCACAGCCGGGAGATTTTTTTTATTTAGATGGCATCCTCTATCGGCGTTTTCAAGACCTAACCGTAGCTGGAAAAAGGGGTCCGGAGTAGTGGACCAGTTGGTGGTGCCGCGGGAGTGCAGGGATAGCCTACTGAGTTTGGCGCATGACACACCGCTGGCAGGACATTTGGGGGTAAGAAAAACGGTGGCGGCTTTGGGGAAGTTGTTTTGGTGGCCGGGGATGAAGTCTCATGTGCAGTCATGGATAAACTCATGTGATATTTGTCAACGGGTCGGGAAACCAAACCAAGTTATTCCTAAAGCTCCGTTGCACCCTATTCCTGTAATTGGGCCACCTTTTAGTAAGATTGTTGTTGACATGGTTGGTCCACTCCCTCCCACAAAGGCTGGTAATAAATTTTTGTTAACCATCATGGATGTTGCCACTAGATACCCCGATGCATACCCCATGAAAAACGGCATGGCTAAGACGGTAGTCAGTAACTTGTTGTGGTACTTTTCAAGGTACGGGTACCCGGAGGAGATTCAGTCTGACCAGGGGTCCAATTTCACCTCCAATCTCTTTAAGCAAACAATGCAACAGCATGGGATACGGGCGGTGGTATCGTCAGCGTATCACCCTGAGAGCCAAGGGGTGCTTGAGCGGTGGCATGCCACCCTTAAAAGCATGCTCAGGTGTTATTGTGCTGACAACGGAAGAGATTGGGATCTTGGATTGCCGTATGTACTGTTTGCTGCTCGGGAAGTGCCTGGTGAGAGCCTGGGATTTAGTCCAAACGAGCTGATTTTTGGACACCGCGTCAGGGGCCCCCTTAATATGCTGCGGGAAATTTGGGAAGGAACTGTGCAGCCTTGTTCCTTGTTAAAGTATGTGTTTGAAAGCCGTGAGCGCATGCTTAAGAGTCTGGAGATGGCAGGTCGGAATTTAACAGGATCACAAGCTTTAATGAAGGACAGGTATGATCGCAAAGTGAAGCTCCGGAAGTTCATTGTAGGACAAGAGGTATTAATTTTGTTGCCTTTGGTTGGTAACCCCTTGTCTGCGAAGTATGCTGGACCCTATAAAATTGTGGAGAAAATTTCGGACCTAGATTACCTTGTTGCCACTCCAGACCGGAGGAAAAAGAACCAGTTATGTCACGTGAACCTGATAAAAGAGTATGTGAGGCGCCCCTCTGAGCCTCTCACTGTCCCTGTGTTGGCTTGTTGCGGCCGTGGTGGAGAAGGAGAGGGGGACAGTCAAGCTTCAGAGGAGGATAGCTGGGATCACCATGTTTCAGCGGATCAGTGGGCGGGGAACTCGAGCCTAAGGGCTGACGAGTCTATAGCTCATTTGCCTGAGCCGCAGTTTGAAGCTATCCGTCAGTTGCTCGGTTCATACCCCACTGTATTTGCTGAACACCCAGGCCTCACTACTCAGGCTATGCATGATGTTGACGTGGGGGACCATCTACCCTTTAAGTCAATCCCGTACCGTGTGCCCCCCATAAAACTACCCGCTCTGAGGGATGAGTTGGAGTATATGCTCGGTAGAGGGTTGATAGAGAAAGGCACCGTTAAATGGACTTCCCCCGTAACACTGCAGCCTAAGCCAGATGGCAAGGTACGCTTCTGTATTGATTTCCGTAGGCTAAACGGTTTGACTCCAACTAACCCATATCCTCTTCCTCGGGTTGATGATAGTGTTGATAAAATTGGTAATGCTCGGTTTTTGTCTAAAGTAGATTTAGTAAAAGGTTACTGGCAAGTACCTTTGTCCGAGCGTGCTAAAGAGGTATGTGGTTTTGTGGTGGACGGGAGTACTTACCGGTGTAATGTTATGCTCTACGGACTTAAGAATGCACCAGCAACGTTTCAGAACCTGATGAATGAAATTGTCAAGGACATTCCAAATTGCACCGTATACTTGGACGATGTAATCATTTATGATGACGACTTTGAGAGCCATTGTGAGCACCTGGAGACCTTGTTCCGGAAACTTAGTGAAGCAGGTCTGGTAGTAAATTTGGCAAAGTGTGACTTCGTAAAAGCCACTGTGCAGTACCTTGGGTTTGTAGTGGGAAGGGGACAGGTGTGCCCTCCTCAGAACAAGGTACAGGCTATCAATAAATTTCCGCACCCAACCACCAAGAAGCAGATTATGAGATTCTTGGGTATGATAGGCTACTACAGACGCTTTATAAAAGGTTACTCCACGGTGTTGGCACCTCTCACAGATTTGTTATCTAAAGACAAAAAGTTTTTGTGGGCGCCTGAGTGTGAAAAGGCTTTTAATTTGGTGAAGCATTTGCTGTGTACTCACCCGATACTCAGGGCCCCAGACTTTAACAGGCCTTTTCAGCTGGCAACAGATGCTAGTGGTGTAGGGGCTGGTGCCGTCTTGCTACAGACAGACAATGAAGGTGTGGAACACCCAGTAAGTTTCTTTTCTAAGAAGTTCAATGCTGCACAAAAGAACTATTCTACAATAGAAAAGGAATTACTGGCGATTGTGCTGTCGCTCAGGCACTTCGAGGTGTATGTTCCAGCCTATGGCCCAGTCGTGGTTATCTACACTGATCATCACCCTTTGAGATTCCTAAATCAATTTCACAATCGCAATATGAGACTGACCAGGTGGTCTTTGATGTTGCAGGAGTATAACCTGGACATCCGTCATATTGCGGGATGTGACAATGTGATCGCGGATTGTTTATCGAGGGTAGATGATCAGTCGTAGGCTATCACAGGTGTATGATCCCGGAGAGATTGACACACGGGTAGCCTCCTGCTTTAGTTTGAGTAGTATTTTGCGCTTGGTGCTTGTTGGCTCGCGGTTGTAGCCCAGCGTATTGGGTCGTAAAGCAGGAGTTGAGCGTTTGGTATAGAAGAAAAAATAGGCTGCCCTTATAGTGCAGCCGGAAAAAAACATATTAAAATATAAAAATCATAAAAAAAAACTCTTTCTTTTGTTATAGATAATTGTATAAGTTTGTCATAGCCTATAGAGTTTGAGTAGTCCATGAACTATCAAACGGCTGAGCTGCTGTAAGCTCGCTCTGGGAGCATGATATTATGTCTTTTACTATTGTTGGGAGGAGTTATGAAATGTGAATTTTTTTTTTATAAGATGTGTTTTAGTGTTAAACTCAGCGTTGTTTTAGTGCCATGCGGTCGCTGGGTGTGAGGGGTTTGATGAGGTTCTGCGTGTCAGATTTTAGCTCAGGGTTGAGCAAGTAAAATCTTGGGGGAGGTGTGACGCATGCCGAGTATGAGCATGCTGTACAGAACGCTCAGTCAGACCCCACTCTCGCTAGGATCGTCAGGGCAGGAACTTTGGCTGTAGTCCGTGTAGAGTTTCCTAACTCAGTTTATGTGAGCCGTTGTACTATAAGTATTATAATTATGTATTTTGTTTTCTTCTAAGTCAACGAGTTCTATTTTATATCATTAGATATAAGTATTGTGTGTGGGACTTATATATAATGAGGAGAAGAGAGAGAGTTATGTAACGACGGCCAGTGAGCGCGCCACGAGGTAGGTAGGCCTCCCTCCCTCCTCCCTCCTCCCTCCTCAAGCGCGTGGGAAATCCTTTGTCGATCCCAGATTGAGAGAGAATATGACGTAATGATTGTCAGTGGGCGGTCCTTAGTAGTTTGCGATATGCCGCTAGAGGGCCGAGTATAAAAAGGAGAGGTCCTCGCCACAATTCTTTAGAACTCATCAGGCAGAGCGACTTCTCATATCCCTTGCAACTATCCATATTCTTCCGACTGATGTGAACTTTCTCTACTCTCTGAACAGCCTATCTTCTTCTCTTCTCGTCCCTTTTTAACCCATGATCCCTTTGGTGCAGATATAGTCAGCCAAAGTATTATCGCTTGAGTTCTCACGAGATATATGCCTGGTAGATAACCTATTTTGGAAGGGGTAACTAGAATAGGATTGATTGATGTTTGTTGCACTCGTATATGCATTTCCCTGTGTACGATTATCCATGTTCCTGTTTTCTGCTGGTTTAGGTAATGCTAGACTGGGATAAGGTTTCGGGAGTTGTGATTTCCTATGAGTACTAGGTTTTGGTTGAACCGGTACAATTGCAACGGAGACGTGGGAAGCCTAGGTGGTCTTTCTGACTGTGTCCTTGAGAGTTTAGCACTGTGTTGCGAGTGAGGGCTTTTGCCTCTGCCACCCAACACTGTGCTATCTCGTTTGCTTGACTTTGAGAGGATCGCCAGGAGAGAACCAGATACTAGTGATCTGGATCTCTCAAGAGAGCATCCCGTCAATTAACGTAATTTGGCCGCACAGTCTTAAGGACCTCGCTAGGCTACAAGCCGCTTGCTCAGCCATTGTTTCCTAACCTTAGATATCCCAGCTAGACTTTGCTCGACCAGCAGATACAGCATAGTATTGAAGCTTCTCCTTATGTATGTTATTGTTTATGCACTATTGATTTCATGTGTGGCACGCTTAGCTACTTTAGAGATTAGTGGCCCACGAGCACAATCCTAGTAGGCTATTGTCAGTGCATTGTCGGAGTACTTCTTCTTAATGTTTGCCATTTACTATTGTCTATTCTTATAATTCTTCTTATGTCAATTTAAAGCCTTTAATATTAGTTAATTGCCAGTGTGTTACTTATTGAATTGCTGTTCAAAATCCGATACTTACTTCTTACGAGTATTCGAGAAGCATCTAACTTTATCAGAAGATTCCTTGCTTGATGCTCGAGGACTATTGTTTAACGTAACGTAATAGTGCCGATCCGAAGTAGAGGGTGGAGGACTTCTTAAGTTCTTAGTCAAGGGTGGATTACTTCGGCTTCGGCCAACACTATTCTTTAGTGTTGTAGTACTTTCTTCTTTGTTTGAATGTTGACCAGACTAGATAACTCCCGTCTTGTTATTAGTCTGTTGTGTGAAACGCTAGTACCGAGTTCTTGTATACCCCGTTATAGCAGATAGAACTCTGGAGGGTAGTGGCGTTTTTTGTTCGGCTGGCAGTACTCTGGGGTTGGGATCGTGTGTTTCCGTTGTGGCAGCGAGCCATACTCGAGTCCTGTGTAAGAGCCCTAGTGTACCCGAGTGTCCGGTCGTAACAAAACATCCCTAGAAGACAAAGCTATGGTGTTTGGGATCCCAACTAATACGATACAGTAGAGCCTGTGATAAATAAGAAGATTTTGTTGAGGCATGTAAGACGCTTGTGAACATTATTGAAACAAGGATACAAAGCATACCTTTTACGGGGAGATGGGTCGTGTTTTTTTGGACTCCTTTCTTCCTCGTGTTTAACCCCATTAGTTTTGACATTTTAAGGCGTTAGACCCATTAGTCTGGCAATTTTAACACCTTTAGCTCCATTTCGTTCTCAATTTTAAGACCTAGCATGCCATTTAGGTGGCGATTTTTTCCTGGCAAAGCGATAGTGGGATATTTTCTACCAACAAAATGTACACACTTATCTTGAGGGGGGGAGGGGGGGGGGATATATATTTTGTTTTCTAAGTTTGAGGGATGTCTAGCGAGGAAACTAAAACAAAACTAATATGAACAAATTGAATTAATTGGCCAAATAAACAGCCACTAGCCCCTTAAAACGATATTGTAACAGATTATCTATCAGATATAATTATACATTATGATAAACACAGAGATAATGATATGTCTGTTATTAGATTATAATAACAGACATATTTGATGTAGAGTAACACGCCCAGATTTTGACATACCGTCCGGCTGGCTCAGTTGATAGCGTGCCTGATTCCCATCTTGAAGGTCTCGCGTTCAATCCCCGCTCAGATTGAAAAGTTTTTCTGGGATACAGCCGGCGGTTACCATCTCCCCATGAGCAAGAGGGATGGGTAATGGTCTCTGGTAGACTAAAGAAAGACAAGCGCTTGTGAATCCTCGAAGGAGGAGATACGGGCGCTATATAAGTAACCAGAAGACTATTATTATTATTACCTACCCGACTTTTGAAATCTGTGAAATCGGGTGATCCTATCAGAATGAGGGTTGAGCGCGCTCTGCTTCCCAGAGCTCGATCTCTCTTTATCTCATACTAGATCTCTTTATCTCATACTAGATCTCTTTATCTCATACTAGATCTCTTTATCTCATACTAGATCTCTTTATCTCATACTAGATCTCTTTATCTCATACTAGATCTCTTTATCTATTTATCATTTTTGACATAACGATTTTTGTTTACTCGATTATTAATGACAAAATGCGACTACCCCTATGTATTTTCTGCCCGACATACATTTCCCTTGGTACTATGCTACTTTTTCTGACCCGTCAAACATTATGCACCAGGAATTATGGAGATACCCGGTGTTGGCCACAGTTGCAACAGAAAACCGGTTATGGCAGGTTGCTGTGGCCTGATAAAATCCATCCGCCTATATATTTTACCTTGGGTTGTGTGTCGACTACATCTATATATTCTTCATAAATTTAATTTACATCAGCTCATAGCTGTCCAAATCTCAACTCTTTTCAATGTATGACGTATGTGTTTCCTAAAATTGTCCAGATAATGCTGTCCATGCATATCAGTACCTGACTGTTCCGACACACACTACATACACATACACATACACACTACATACACATACACATACACATACAGTACACATATTATATTGACATCTATACCGGTACCAATACAAACCTTCGCTTGTGAACCAACCCAACCTTTCAGTAAACAATCCTTGGTAACAGTTATCTCAGCGTTATAATACCACAGACATTAACTTTGACCTTACACACACACACACACACACACACACACACACACACACAAGTAACACGTGGTAGATTAAATCCTGTATTCACTTTTCCAGGTGAAGCTATTCTAGAATCCCTGACATTGCAATGTCGGTGTTGTATGTGTGTATTTACTGTATGTGAGTGTAATTGTGTCAGTGTGGGTGTATATGTGTCACTGTGTGTGCATATATAAATTATGTGTGTTATATTATAGCATAAGTGTGTGTGTGTGTGTGGGGAGGGGGGTGATATAGTTATATATAATCGCTAACACGATACTAGAAACTATACAACAATTTAAACTAAAATCATGTTATATAGTTATATATATATAATCGCTAACACGATACTAGAAACTATACAACAATTTAAACTAAACTCATGTTATAAAAGTTTGGCAAAAGTACGTCAGTGCAACTTAATATAAGTAGGCCTATACAGTAATTACATTTTATACAGTATATTATATATAATTATAAATTATATTCTAATCATATTAAAGCTACATAAATATATTTATATATGATAATTTAACTATAAGAATATTATTATACTGATACTGACATTAAAACAATATTCTGATTTATACAACTCCATTTGAATTACACACTGAATGCTTTAAGATAGTGTTCCTGTCTAAATTATCTTGATGAAATAAAATCATATTAAACACACGCACAAACACACACACATATACACCCACACACATATACACACACACATACACACACACACACACATATACACACACACACACCTGCAATGCAATGTTGTTATTTTTTTAAGAACAAAAATCGTGTTGATTTTCATTTTCTGGCGAGCATTAGGCTAAAGGTGTTCTAAACAATTGGGAATGACTTCTAAGAACAAAATGAAGATAACATTGAGTAAAAACTATCTCTTTCAATGTCCCGAATTCCGAAATGATTGAAATTGTTTAATGCTAGCTGAAATATAAGAGAAAAGCGTTTAAAGTATTGATGTAGAAGACAGAACTGAAACTAAGCACTCGCCCCACGGTACAGTTGGTCAAATAAGTAATGTCACATTATGTATTACACTTATATACTTTACACTACAGTAATCTATGCTTGTGTCAGATCATTTCACTCGTTGTACACAGTAACAATATCAGCCAGATGGTTTTGTTTGTTATGCATTGTATTAGCTGTTACAATCATTCATAATTCTGTGCACTATAATAATGTCGCTAAAATCTTTCACTTACTTTGCACCGTAGTAATGTCTAGCATAGGTTTTCCATTACTTTGCCCTATAATATTGTCTGTGTGATGTATTTGAAAGGCTTCAACGCAATAAGTAATCGAATCTGGAAAGTTCTGGAGGTACGGTAAGTTTTTATAACTAAAAAGTACCTAAAACCTCTGGGTAACCTGTATCACAGACAGTATAGTCAAACTCGACCAATTCCATATATACTGTATATATATATATATATATATATATATATATATATATATATATATATACTGTATAATTATATACCTGTATATATAGTAAAAGTCCGATAATCCGACGACCGGTAATTGGAATCTCCCAATAGTCCTATTTTTTTGAAAATGAGGCCAACTCCGAATTCACCCGATAGTCCGAATTTCAAAAAGTCCCAAAGTCCCCTTTTTGAGGCATTAGGACACCCAAAACCCACCCAAATAACACATAATGGTACACACACATATCATATGTTCATGAAATCACTTTAAAAGTTTACCTTTATGTGTCATTATGGATGTATAGCGTTATATTGTGCATATTATGCATAGCCTATATTGTGTTCAGGTTTTCGTCAGACCATTTATACACAGGTTCGTATGGGTAAATTCCAATAATCCGAAAAAATCCGGTAATCGGAACGAGGTCCGGTCCCCTGTTATTCGGATTACAGGACTTTTACTGTATATACTATATATATATATATATATATATATATATATATACAGTATATGTTTTATTTTATTTTCGTTTTCTTTATAGTGGGGGAATGTCGTACATTGTGGTAGGTGGTGGCAATATGAAAATAAGGCAAAGCCTAATAGTTTATCTAATCCGGTTCCCCCAAAAAATATCTAACCAAATTCTTCCAAATTCTCCCATAAGACTTGCTTAGAATCCTTGTGAAGCAGACTCACACAAACGTACATAAAAATAAATATGCAGATACCCAACGACGATCGTATAAGTTCGATTTCAGTTCTAGCAGAGGAAGAGCGTGACTTTTGAGGGTGACTGTAGCTGGCGGAGATGTGTATAGGTCATGAGTGAGTGGGCGAGTTTTTAGTGTGAAAGTGTGACATATACCGTACTGTAGTAGAGTGGCCAGTCACGGGCTCTCACGCTTTCTTTACCACAACATTAATACACTTCTTATACTATACACTGTACATTATAGGTACAATACATATATTGACCATAATCTGCTATAACTCATAAACTACTAAAGTAATAAAGCTAATATTGCTACCATTTAGGAAGAGTCAGCCAGTAAATTGGTGTGGATATTTACAGCCCGTTTGCTCTAGCCCATTTTAAGTTACAGTGGTTATAAGTCACGATGTTTGCCCTACCTATAATGAATGGCCTATAGTATATACTTACTGCTATAGTATGATTATAGCTATAGCATTACAAAACATTATAGTATATACTTACTGCTATAGTATGATTATAGCTATAGCATTACAAAACATTATAGTATATACTTACTGCTATAGTATGATTATAGCTATAGCATTACAAAACATTATAGTATATACTTACTGCTATAGTATGATTATAGCTATAGCATTACAAAACATTATAGTATATACTTACTGCTATAGTATGATTATAGCTATAGCATTACAAAACATTATAGTATATACTTACTGCTATAGTATGATTATAGCTATAGCATTACAAAACATTATAGTATATACTTACTGCTATAGTATGATTATAGCTATAGCATTACAAAACATTATAGTATATACTTACTGCTATAGTATGATTATAGCTATAGCATTACAAAACATTATAGTATATACTTACTGCTATAGTATGATTATAGCTATAGCATTACAAAACATTATAGTATATACTTACTGCTATAGTATGATTATAGCTATAGCATTACAAAACATTATAGTATATACTTACTGCTATAGTATGATTATAGCTATAGCATTACAAAACATTATAGTATATACTTACTGCTATAGTATGATTATAGCTATAGCATTACAAAACATTATAGTATATACTTACTGCTATAGTATGATTATAGCTATAGCATTACAAAACATTATAGTATATACTTACTGCTATAGTATGATTATAGCTATAGCATTACAAAACATTATAGTATATACTTACTGCTATAGTATGATTATAGCTATAGCATTACAAAACATTATAGTATATACTTACTGCTATAGTATGATTATAGCTATAGCATTACAAAACATTATAGTATATACTTACTGCTATAGTATGATTATAGCTATAGCATTACAAAACATTATAGTATATACTTACTGCTATAGTATGATTATAGCTATAGCATTACAAAACATTATAGTATATACTTACTGCTATAGTATGATTATAGCTATAGCATTACAAAACATTATAGTATATACTTACTGCTATAGTATGATTATAGCTATAGCATTACAAAACATTATAGTATATACTTACTGCTATAGTATGATTATAGCTATAGCATTACAAAACATTATAGTATATACTTACTGCTAT
>JBAKBP010032683.1:0-22846 GCA_037953745.1 Lithodes maja
CCGATATAAAGTCAGTGAAAGAGCAACACTGTAATCGATGAGTGTGTGACACAAAATGATGAATACAATATATAACTGATGCGCGCACACACACACACACACACACACATACACACATATTTTAATTACTGTCTGTATACGTGAATTATTGTTTCCAGACATTTAATGAAGAAAGCTAGGAGTACATTATGTATAGTAAATATCCAAATACAATAATATATGAATAATATACAGTATATATAATATGAAAAGTCTATACATACTGTACAACTAAATAAACAAGCATAGTGACCAACAATATTTAACAATTAAACAAATACAGATAATGTACACAAAGCAATACTTTAAATTTAAGTAGAGCTGGTGTTTGCACGACCAGAAACTATATAGGCCCCAAACCTTACATTCAACCCACGACTCCGGCCCAGAACGGGACTACTTAACGACCCTTTTTCCTTTCTTAATGCTGCCATTGTTTTTGTCTCCCAAACTACGACTACTACTACTGCCCAGGTCGTGAATTAACGTTATGCAACTCGGTTCTATGCTTTCATACAATCGTGAGCCATAATAGTTACGCACCTATCTGAACCTGTACTGAACCTAAACGTGAGGGTACAATGATTAACCCTTTCTGTACCGGCGGGGATTTTTTAATTATACTCTAGTTATATTTAGAGGATTGTGCGCAGTTTAATGAGGATCTGTTGTATTATTAAGGGTAAAGTCAGATAGATCGCAGCCTGTTAATTGGTGGAGCCTCTTTTTAAACGGAAAACAATCGTCTAGAAGTAGCCAAAACAAAATGTATAAGACGTCGCCGGTACAGAAAGGGTTAATATAGTTCGAAGCCTGTTAATTGTTGGAGGCTCCTATTGGCTATTACACGGAATAAAATCATCTAAAAGTAGTCAAAAGAATATTTATAAAACGTCGCCGGTACAGAAGGGGTTAAGAAGCGCAGACAGGTTGACAAGATGAATATAAACACCATTGGAGGAGGAGCACGCCATTGACAACTATCGCTTTGAACTGTATCGATTGACCTGGTGAAAGAAAAGAGTGCCTTATTATTATTATCATTATTATTATTATTATTATTATTATTATTAGTAGTAGTGGTAGTATTCATGTATGTAGATTGTTCCATGAATATATCCTATTAGTACTATTTGTGAGGCCCAGGAAGGACTATAATGCTTTGGGTGGGAGTAGATATCTACCCCATCCTTTTGACTGTAACTTTTAGTCAATAAACTTATCAAAAGCAAATCAAATCAAAGAGTGCCTTATTATATCAAAACAACTGCCTAAACTTGGACTAATAGTAGACTGGATGGGGTTGTGAGAGGTTTCTAAGAATGAGAGAAGTAAAGTCCATCCAGAGCTGGGTTGCATTAAATAAACTACTCCTGCTACGGGTCAACTGTACGTGCCTCATTCCACCGTTGCCAGATTTTTCCCTCTTTGGTTTTATATAGCCATTTTCTTTTCTTTTCATTTTTTTGTATTGTTTTTGGGGGGTTCGGTTGTTATGGACTCCTATTTTCTTTGGCTAGTCTCTATTCTAGTTTTCTATTTTCCTTGGTTATTTAATTGTTTACTATTTATACTACCTTACCGATGTTTTCCTGTTGTTGCAATGCTTACTATATCATATTTCTTTTCAGTTTTCCTCCTCTCCAATCATTACTTCTGATTATCTCCGCTTTTGTGTTTTCTTGTTTGATTTTATTATGTGTTGTCGTATAACATCTTCGTTAAATTATACTCTTAGGTTCTCTTTTTTGCTTCTCTTTTATAATTTCACCTTGTCTACTCCGTTTTCCTCTCTCTCTCTCTCTCTCTCTCTCTCTCTCTCTCTCTCTCTCTCTCTCTCTCTCTCTCTCTCTCCCTCTTTCTATATCTCTCTCTCTCTCTCTCTCTCTCTCTCTCTCTCTCTCTCTCTCTCTCTCTCTCTCTCTCTTCTCTTCTTCTTCCTAATCCTCTAGTCCACCTTACGGAGATAATAATGGCGTTAAAGAAATTACAAATTACTTAACAGAATCTAACCACATAATAGAACGGAAAGACAGTGTGAAAGACCTTGGGGTATTAATGTCTGAAAATATGGGTTTCAAAGTACATAACCAGGTCAAAGTTGCGACTGCGAAACGTCTAACGGGTTGGATTCTACGTACCTTTAAAACACGCGGTGAATTACCTATGATAACGCTCTTCAAATCTCTAGTGCTACCGCGGCTTGAATACTGTAGCATATTAACATCCCCATACAAAGCAGGTGAAATAAATGACTTAGAGAGTGTGCAAAGAAATTTAACTTCGCATATAAGTTCGATAAAACATCTACACTATTGGGAGCGTTTAAGAGCACTGAATCTGTACTCACTGGAACGTAGAAGAGAACGTTACCTAATAATATACACGTGGAAAATCGCAGAGGGTTTAGTACCAAACCTACACACTCCGATAGTCATGAAATTCAGTGATAGGAGAGGCTGGGAATGCGAAATCCCCCGGATGAATAACAGGGGTGCTATGGGCTCTCTGCGAGAGGGCTGGTTATCACACAGAGGCCCACGTCTCTTCAACAAACTCCCACGGCGAGTAAGAGACATGAGGGACAACTTCAAGAGAGCCCTCGATGTCGAACTGCAAAAAGTGCCAGACGAGCCCATCCTCGCGAGGGAGCGAGCTGTCGCTTCAAACAGTCTACTACACCCAAATCACCACCCATAACGAGGGGCGTCGCGCTCCTTGGTGCCGCTAGAAGAGTGGCGAACACATCAAAAGTATCAAAAGTAAGTAAGTAAGCTCCCGTGATGCAGCTGTGTTTACGTTACCTAGTTTATCTATCTGTTCTTGGTATTTTCTGCTGACAGTCCTCTAGTTTATATTAACTATGTGCTCTTCCCTATTGTCATTCTACTATCTTTATATTAACTATGTGCTCTTCCCTATTGTTATTCTACTATCTTTATATTAACTATGTGCTCTTCCCTATTGTTATTCTACTATCTTTATATTAACTATGTGCTCTTCCCTATTGTTATTCTACTATCTTTATATTAACTATGTGCTCTTCCCTATTGTTATTCTACTATCTTTATATTAACTATGTGCTCTTCCCTATTGTTATTCTACTATCTTTATATTAACTATGTGCTCTTCCCTATTGTTATTCTACTATCTTTATATTAACTATGTGCTCTTCCCTATTGTTATTCTACTATCTTTATATTAACTATGTGCTCTTCCCTATTGTTATTCTACTATCTTTTTATTAACTATGTGCTCTTCCCTATTGTTATTCTACTATCTTTATATTAACTATGTGCTCTTCCCTATTGTTATTCTACTATCTTTATATTAACTATGTGCTATTCCCTATTGTTATTCTACTATCTTTATATTAACTATGTGCTCTTCCCTATTGTTATTCTACTATCTTTATATTAACTATGTGCTCTTCCCTATTGTTATTCTACTATCTTTATATTAACTATGTGCTCTTCCCTATTGTCATTCTACTATCTTTATATTAACTATGTGCTCTTCCCTATTGTCATTCTACTATCTTTATATTAACTATGTGCTCTTCCCTATTGTCATTCTACTATCTTTATATTAACTATGTGCTCTTCCCTATTGTTATTCTACTATCTTTATATTAACTATGTGCTCTTCCCTATTGTTATTCTACTATCTTTATATTAACTATGTGCTCTTCCCTATTGTTATTCTACTATCTTTATATTAACTATGTGCTCTTCCCTATTGTTATTCTACTATCTTTATATTAACTATGTGCTCTTCCCTATTGTTATTCTACTATCTTTATATTAACTATGTGCTCTTCCCTATTGTTATTCTACTATCTTTATATTAACTATGTGCTCTTCCCTATTGTCATTCTAATATCTTCAATTCTTCCTTTTTTTTTATAGAATCGTTTTCCTTCCCTTTATCTCATATGGACATGTAAATTGTCTTAAGGGGAGATTTCCACTTGAGGGATTTTTTTCTTTACCCCTTTCTCCCTCATGTTTAGCCACATTGCTTTTGAGATGTTAAGACGTTCGCTCCATTAGTTTGGTGATTTTAAGAACTTTCACCCCATTTATGTCACTTATAAGACCTTTAGTGCCATTTAGGTGTCGATTGTTTCATGGCGAGCGATAGCGAGCCTGTAATTTAAGAGGAATCGGCCTTCGGCCGGGAACTTTTTCTACCGAAAAATTTACAAATTTATCTTGAAAGGGGGTCAAGAGAGTGTAATTTCAAGCTTGATGGAAGTCTAGGAAACACACTAAAACACACTAAAAACTCCCCTTAATTTGCTATATACCTAGTCTTAATTTGGCTCATTTGCTTTGCTTGTTCCATTAGTTTCTCTATTTATATATTTGTCTATGTAGTTCTCTTTCGATGCATAATTGTTTTCCCTTTGACGATTACTTAATTTCTTCCTCGTCTCTGTATTTTGTTTTCGTGTACGGTCGCGTTAATAAGTCATATCCCAGCTGTCAATACGTTTGGCTTGCTCTGTGCTGTATTAATGTCTGTCAGATGTTGAATAGGGGGGGGGGGGGTAAGTGTAGGAACATGTTTGTATATCTCACTCGATATGAAGAAATTAAGCTTAGAAATTGCTGATACCAATTATTGATCAAAACATACTTGGTGCCGAGACATCACTTATTAGCGCGATTGTACTCTAAATCGTTCCAGGCTCTATTTGTTTGTCTACCGTAGCATTTTTCCTCTTTTTAGTCAACCATCCGTTATATATTTTCCCTCGGTTTGTGTTTTTCTCTACAAGTTTTCGCGCGGTTTCTCTTCCATTCACTCAAGATGTGTCTGCTATGTTCGTTCTGCTTAAGCCACTGTCACACGAGCGCTTTTTCCGTCAATTTTCCATGAGCAAGTTTTTTCTCGTATTATTTCGGCACATTTTCGCACTGGTAACGGAAAGTAGACTGAAGGTAGAGTATGTTAGGCGGCTGAATTCTGATAAAGTGTAATTTTTGAAGCTTCCAGACCATAATTGCCCGTAAAAATTGCTCAAAAATGCGCTCGTGTGACTCCAGCTTTAGTCACTGTGTTATAGCTATTTACTACATTTATTTATCTTCACCTCCAATACACTCACTTGTCATCTAATAATGTGTATATCATGTTGGATGAATAGAATGTTGATCCAAAATGAAATACATACTGTTTAGTGCCTTCTTACTGTATATTCATCAACGTATTTAAGAAATATTATATGATTATTATAAAAATAGGCCTATACTAACAATGAAATAAATACATGAAGGAAAAATAAGGAAATATTAAAATAAACAAGCAATCACACACACACACACACCCAATATATATATATAAACTAGAGCATAATTAGCCAAAATACCAGACCAATATAAACTAGAGCATAATTAGCCAAAATACCAGACCAATATTCATGACATTCCAAAGACCCTTGCCACTGTAAATTTGATACCTCCCAGGACGCAGCCATAAACCTTCACCAATAACCTGTTCTCCTGCCCATCAATCAGCATTACTCTACTACAAATTATTGGCATTTATGAGTCGGTCCGGCCATATACAGAACGGAAAACAGGCCGAAAAAATAAATGGTTTTGCATAGATTCACGAGAGGAATTTAAATGCCGGTGAAGTTTGTAAAAATATAAAATAAAAAAATAAAAGAGAGAGAGAGAGAGAGAGAGAGAGAGAGAGAGAGAGAGAGAGAGAGAGAGAGAGAGAGAGTTAAAGTAAAAAAAAATAAAAAATGTTAATGTGCCCACCGAAACCCGACCTCCCTCCGAGATCCTTTCCCCCCCCCCCCCCCCCGCCCCCCGTCTACTACATTGTTTTCTCCTGAGCAGTCTCCCCCTAATTTTTATCTTCCCTTTTTTTCTGAGTTGGCTTCGTTTTCTTTTTCCCAAAGTTGCGTATTTGTCTACCTCTTTCTTTCATTTGTGGGATTGTTTTTCTTTTCACAGCTATTTTGTTGTTGTTTCAAAATTACATGGGTACATCGGAATCTTCCAGTCATTATCTTCCCGTATTCTCATCTCTCTCTCTCTCTCTCTCTCTCTCTCTCTCTCTCTCTCTCTCTCTCTCTCTCTCTCTCTCATTCAGCCCACTACTTCATTTCACCTAATAGCTCATTCTACACCCTTTTTTTTCCCTACCCACCGTTTCCCAATTTTGTTCTGTCTCTCTCATTTGTCCACTGTATTTCTTCTCTCCTCTTCTGTACAATTGTATACTCTATTCTCTCTGCTCAGTGTCAAACCATTTTTGTGCTTATATTTTATTCAACACATTATACCCCATATATATTTTTTATTACGTGATTTTCTCGTTACTGTATGGCTTGTTTATATTCTTCCTCCTACGTTATCCAGGTTATTTCTCCTTACTCATTCATTTAGTCTAGCCACTCATTCTTCCAATCCGTTGTTCTATACTATTTGTCTCTACTGTTTGTTTGCATGATTCTTTTCTCTCCCGTTTATTTGTGCCTCTTATTATATTGTCACTCGTAAATTCCCTGGTTTAGTCCTCCCCTCCTCTCCCACCACTGTCTTTCTCTAATGGGTTATTCTATACTTTTATCTCCCACTTACTTCATGGCTTTTTCTCCTCGAATCAATTTACTACCCATCTTCCTTGAGTTAATTGATACCACCCCGCCACCGCCTCACATCTTGCACCCCAACTCACCCCCACCTCTCTCTTTCATTAGTTATCCCCATTATATATTTGTTTTCTTACCCATTTTCTTTCATATCTCCCTCTCTCCCCCTTTCTTCGTGTGTCTGATTCTTTTATTCATCCACACTGTTTATTAAATTCCTTTCTCCTTCAGTTTTCCTCATTAACTTTTCGCCCTGCTTCATTCTTCTTTCCATCTTTCCACATCTTCTTTCACCTCATCGTCAATCCCTTCCTTCCCCCTCCCATAGCAAGAGAGCAAACTGGCCTCCTACCCTTTATAATAATCCTTTCCACTTTATTTGTATTTTATTTTCCACTTAAACTTCTCATTCTGTCCCTCTCCTTCACTCTTATAATGCAATCCCCCATCCATCCATCCCAAGCGTCATCCCCACATCTCACGTCTACTCCCCACCCAGATACTTATTTTGTTGGGTGATATTTCTTACCAACATATTCTTCTTATGCCTCTACTCGACCACTACATCGCTTCTCTTATTCATTCACATCTCCCCAACAACACCCCTTTAATATACCCCCTTCCCACATATAAGGTTCATGCTCCCACCCCACCACCCTTTCAAGTCTTCCTCCTCCCCATCCCCACCACACTCACCCCGCCTCCAAACTTTGTCTCCCCACCTTCCCTAGCATCAGCCAGCTCCCCCTCCATCCCCTCCCTCCTCGTTCACCCCTCTTTTACACTGGTCCACCTTTTCTCTCACCCCTCCTTCCCCACCACCCCAATTTTACACCACTTCCTCTAGCGTCAGCCATCTCCCCACCCCTCCAACATCCCCGCCCACCCCATCACCCCACTCTCTCCTCCACCACCCCTAGCATCAGCCATCTCCCCACCCCATCACCCCCCTCTTACCTCTTCTCTCACCCCTCCTCCCACTCTCTCTCCACCACCCCTAGCATCAGCCATCTCCCCACCCCATCACCCCCCTCTTACCTCTTCTCTCACCCCTCCTTCCACTCTCTCCCCCACCACCCCTAGCGTCAGTCGGCTCCATACCCCTCATAAAACCCGTGGACTTAGTGCGGCCCTCACATCGTCTACATTCTAGTGTCTTCCAATCACTATAAATACCTTCCTCCATACTCCCCTGTTATAATTTTTCCTTGGCTGCTACGTGTGCGTCTTCCTCCTTTCTTACGCTTATTCCTCTTGTTTTATCCCTTCTCCCCTCTCCCTTTTTTTGTTACATATTGTCTAAATTGTGGTGTCTTCCAATCAGTATAAATTTAATTATACCTTCCTCCATACTCCCCTGTTACCATTTTTTCCTGGCGTCTTCCTCTCTTCTTATGCTAATCCCTCCTGTTTCATTCCCTTTCCTCTCTTCCTTGTCTTATTATATATTGTTTACATTATGGTGTCTTCCAATCACTATAATCATAATTGACCTTCCTACATACCCCCTGTTCCAATGTTTACAATTTGTCCATTGCTATCTACGCGTGTCTTCTTTAGTTGTATTCATTGCTCTTTCTTATTCCCTTTCTCTTTTTATATTCATATTTTGCATTATTATTATTTTATTTGTCAGATTTCTAATAGCTGTAGAGTATCATCAGCATTGTTTATATTATGCTTCGCTATCTAGGTTCATGTTTGTTTTATTATGCGTGTTTTTTTATTATGTTTTGCTATCTATTTTCATGTTTTTTATTATGTTTTGCTATCTATTTTCATGTTTTTTATTATGTTTTGCTATCTATTTTCATATTTTTTATTGTTTTGCTATCTATTTTCATGTTTTTTATTATGTTTTGCTCTCTATTTTCATGTTTTTTATTGTTTTGCTATCTATTTTCATGTTTTTTATCATGTTTTGCTATCTATTTTCATGTTTTTTATTATGTTTTGCTATCTATTTTCATGTTTTTTATTATGTTTTGCTATCTATTTTCATGTTTTTTATTATGTTTTGCTATCTATTTTCATGTTTTTTATCATGTTTTGCTATCTATTTTCATGTTTTTTATTATGTTTTGCTATCTATTTTCATGTTTTTTATTATGTTTTGCTATCTATTTTCATGTTTTTGATCATGTTTTGCTATCTATTTTCATGTTTTGTATTCATCCCTTTCATCCTCTTGTTTATCTTCGTTATTTAAATGTACATTATCTTCCATTCTTGTGTCTTTCAGCTTTAAGGGGACATGGACCGGTTTTTTGGACCACTTTCTTCCTCATGTTTATCCCCATTAGTTGTCAGATGTTAAGGTGTTTGCCCCATTAGTTAGTCGATTTTAAGACCTATCGCCCTATTTCTACGTCAATATTTAGACCTTTCGTGCTATTTAAGTGTCGATTTTTTCCCCTGGCGAACGATAGTGAGCCTGTAATGTTGTAAGAAAACGGCCTTCGGCCGGGACATTTTCCTACCGAAAAATGTACAAATTAATCTAGAAGGGGGATCTAATGGAGGTTTTTATAAATTTGATGGAGATCTAGGGAGGAAACTAGAAAAATAATGAATACATGCAAAAATCGCCCAAAAAGTGAACCATCTCCCTTTAATTTTCTATGTATATATATATATCCCTCGTTGTGTGTGTGATTCTCTATATTTCAACCCTTTGCCCCTCGTTCTATTTTCATTTTATCTTCCGCCCCATCCATGTGTTTGACTCTAGTAACTTTTAAGAATTGTTGATTACTCTCTTCTCACCTCTTTTATTCGTGTTCACTCTATAGCCTATTTATATAATTATATTCTTATAATTTCTTTCGTTGTTCACCATGTACTCTGTCTTTGTATTCTCTTCTATTACTCTTTTTCTTATTTATTGTTCCATTCCAAATACCCTCTCTCTTTTCCCGATCGTCTTAGATCGGAATTCATCGAGGGAGATTTCTAAAAAGATACAGAAGTTACCCCGCGCGTGTTTACAAATTCTCGTTTTCTGTGGAGTCCTTCTTGCCCACACAGACACAAGGCGGATTTCTGTCAACAAAAACTAGGCATCTGAAAAGGCGGCTTAATACAGTGAATACTTTATATTTGGGTTCCTCTCTGATCCCTCTTGAGTTTGCTTGAATAAATATTTTTCCTAACAAGAGAACTGAGAGCTTCTACGTTTTATATTTATTTTATTGTATCGTATTTTGTCGGCGCTTTTGTATTGCTTACGGGAAAAAACGCATTTGCGATACCTAGTCTTCAGGGCTAGCAGATGACGCTGTTTCTTCACACATACACACATACACACACACGCACACACACACACACACTAAACACATTAATCACAAACACACACATATTGTACACTACTATACATACAGTAGGACTACACAACAATAATGTAAAAGACATTAATTACAAACACACACACACTCTCTCCCTCACAGACCACACTCTCTCCTCTTACACCGCCGGCGCTCGTAATGAACCATAAATACTAGTACTTCTGA
Source organism: Lithodes maja (assembly GCA_037953745.1). NCBI lineage: Eukaryota > Metazoa > Arthropoda > Malacostraca > Decapoda > Lithodidae > Lithodes > Lithodes maja. The sequence continues at coordinate 10,162 of JBAKBP010032683.1, forward strand.
AGTGGATATAAATAGCGCGAGTCAGGAGTCCGGTCGGTCATTTGCTCTGAGACTCGTTCACGGCCAACGGTCAGACGCTCGTTTTAGGCATCTTTATCTACTGATTTATATTGTGTCTTATTATATTTCTTATATAATTGAGGTTTATAATTTTGTCAATTAATTTTTATGCACTTTTTATTTCTTCTTCTTCATATTCTTGTTGTCCTTCTTGTTCTTGGCCTTTTCTTCTTATCTTCTTCTTCTTCTTCTTCTTCTTCTTCTTATTATTATTATTATTATTATTATTATTATTATTTATTAAGATTTTAGAGAAGTAGTTGAAGCAAGCACAGGCTACTTTTGTGATTTTTGAGTCATGTTGTGGCAATACACATTCTCGCTTAGTTAACCCTTTCAGTAAAGGTGCCGTTCTTTATCTTTATTCTGGCTACAAATAGACGATTATATTCAGTTTCAAAAGGGGCTCCGGCAATCAACAGGCTTCGAACTATCTCACTCTATCCCTTTTTACTACCACAGATCCTTTTTAAACTGCACAAATTTCTCCAAATATAGCTAAAATAAAGTTAAAAAGACGTCGCCGGTACAGAAGGGGTTAAAACCACACAAATACTATGCTTGTCGAATATCAATCAGTAACTCCACAAAATGTTTAAGGGGGGTGACCTGCTTTTTTCACTCCTTTTCTCTGGCTTGTACACATTCGGCCCCATTCAGCCTACTGTTTTAAGACGCTTATCCCCATTCAGGTGTCGATTTCTTCCTAACGAGCGATAGCGAGCCAGCATTGTATGGAGAAATCCGGCTTCGCCGGAGAAATTTTTCTATCAAAAAATGTACAAATTTAGTCTTCTGTCAAAAACATTTTAACAAATATGCTGGCTCGCTACGCTCGCAAGGAAAAAATCGACACCTAGATGGGGATAAACGTCTTAAAATAGTAGGCTGAATGGGGCCGAATGAATACAAGCCAGATAAAGAGAGAAAAGTAGACAAACAAAACAGGTCACCCCCCCTTAAGTTACTGCATAGTAAATGTCCAACTAGGTATTATGGGGGTATCTTCACTTAAGGGGTTGTTAATTTCGGACCCCCCCTTCTCCTTCATGCTTAGACCCATTAATTATGAGATTTAAGACGTTTACCCAATTAGCTTGGCTATTATAAGAATGTTCTCCCTATTTCTTTGTAAATTTTTAAGACCTTTCGTGGCTCTTAGGTGTCGATTTTTCCCTGGCGAGCGATAGTGAGCTTGCAATATAGGAGGAGTTGGCCTTTCGCCAGGGCTTTTTTTTCTTCTGAAAAAATTGACTAATTGATCTCGCAGGGTAGTTTTGGGGGTATTTCTTTGCTTCATAAAGGTCGATGGAGGAAACTAAAAAAAAATATATATACATTATACAAATAATAATACAAATAAATAAATAAATAAATAGAAGAATAAATGGAAATATAAATATCAATCTGCCCTGAAGTGATGAAGCAACAACAATGACGGTCAGTTTCAGTATTATTCAGCCTTCAATATAAACCCAAACACTCAGGAAGGTTACTGGCTGATTGAACGACTGGCTTTATAGGATAGGATTTTTTTTTTTTACAACGAAAACAAATATATATATATAAATAATATACCAGCTAAATAATATAACGTAATAACATTTCCAGACACAATACATTTCTAACAGCTTAAATAAATAGGTTGGCATATTTCATTACATATATTGTATAATGTATTTCTAACAGCCTAATTAAATACATTGGGATTATTCATGAAATACTGTATATCGTATAACATTTATTATTATTATTATTATTTGTATTATTATTATTATGTATGTATTTATTTATTATACAAATTAAACACGATTGTCTACATTCTTGTATGCAGTTTGCTGGTACCTGTAAAAAAAATGCGATATTTTCCCCTAAACACGTCTCTATCTCACAGTACTATATACCCTAAACCTGTTCTATCCTCTAAGGGAGCCCACCTCGCTTGTTTTTCTTTTTCTTTCCCTCTCTCTCTGGCTTGTATCCATTCGACCACATTAAGCCTACTGTTTTAAGAAGTTTACCCCCATCCAGGTGTCAATATTTTCCTGGCGAGTGGTAGCGAGCCAGCACATATATATTTTTGATATGACAGCAAGCTAAATGTGTACATTTTTCGATAGACATTTTTTTCCGGCAAAGCCGGATTTCTCCATATAATGCTGGTTCGCTATCGCTCGCCAGGAAGAAATCGACACCTGGATGGGGATAAACGTCTTAAAACAGTTGGCTGAATGGGGCCGAATTGATACAAGCCAGAGAAAGACAGAAACGGCGAGAAAGATTTAAAAAAAAAAAACTGTTCCATCCCCTAAAGAAATACGAAACGGCATTCTCTTGAGTCACTTTTTCCGACGTGAGAAAATGAGTAGGCAAAACTGGACGTAGAAACCTTCCATGTACCTCTGTTATGATTTATTATCAACCAGTAGTATTATGATTATCCAGTGTAATCGCCTAGCATTAAGTTTATTAAAAAAAGCATTAGACCTGCTTACGGGCTACTTAAATCATCTGCATAATATATTTTAGTTTGAGTTAAAGATAGCAAAACATGGCATAGCAAAAAGAGATCTCTTTAAAAGTCACGTACAAACTGAGCAACACTAAACAACAACAACAACAACAACATAATGAGTGAATGAGTTGCCTCTTTCCCCCTCTTCGATTCTCCTGTTAAGGGGAGATTTCCACTTCAGGGATTTTATTTTGACTCCTTTCTCCCTCATGTTTAGCCCCATTGCTTTTCTAACTTTAAGACGTTCGCCCCATTATTTTGACGATTTTAAGAACTTTCGACCCATTTCTGTCAATTTTAAGACCTTTCGTGTCATTTAGGTGTCGATTTTATCCTGGCGAGCGATAGCGAACCTGTAATTTAAGAGGAACCGGCCTTCGGCCGGGAAATTTTTCTACCGAAAAATGTACAAATTTATCTTCAAAGGGGGTCAAGGGGGTGTAATTTCAAGTTTGATGGAAGTCTAGGAAACACACTAAAAATCTCTCCTTAAGTACTACGGTAAAACTCACATGGAAGCCGAAATAGGAAGAAAACGACCGATATCTTCTGAAACACTGCACGGTAATGAACTGACTCTCATAAAGATACACACACATTCCAGTAGTCTTCATTAAGTAAAAAAAAAAAAAAAAAAAATGCAATTCCTCTGTTTAGAAAGACGGGTACAGTCGTGGTCATGAATACTTAAGATGGAGGTAGTCGCTTTTCCTGGACCTCGTTCTCCTTCATGCTTAGCCCCATTAGTTTGGCGATTTTAAGACCTTTCGCCCCTTTTATTTGACAATATTAAGATTGTTCGTGTCATGTCGGTGTCGATCTTTTCCTGGCGAGCTGCCTGTAATGCAAGAGGACCGGACATTTTTTTCTGTCGAAAAGTGTGCAAATTTATTTTGAAGGAGGGTCTTGGGGAGGTATATATTTTTAAGCTTCATAGAGGTCTAGGGAGGAAACTAAAATAATTTTTTTTTTTTTTTATAAATGAACAAATAAATACGCCCATCCCCCCTTAACAATACAATGGTAATTACGATGAAAACTGCTTGACATTAAATACATTAAATACATTAAATACATTAAATACATTACCCAACAGCCATCGGTAGTTTAATTACACCCATATACTTCTTATTTTTCTGATCGAATTTCACATGTTGAATACGTAATTCCATCATTAATTCTTCTTCCTATATTAACTCCCTGGGGGGGGATCATGACGCATTTTCACAGTTTATTTTGGCTATAGTTAGACGATTTTATACAGCTTTGGAAGGATCTGCAGGAAGTAATAGGGTAAAGGCTAGCTCAATTAAACCTCTGACTTCCATATACCCTTCATAATCTGAGCAAAAGTCGTCTAGTAATAGCCATATATATATAGAAACATTTGCGTCTTGGATCCTCAAGGGGTTAAAATGCTCATGTTCCTACCAAAGTACCTTTCAAGTTAACCCTTTCAGTACCAGCGACGTGTATTATATTTTATTCCATCTATATTTTGGCGATCTTATGCAGCTTAGAAAGAATACGTGGTAGTTAAAGGGAGATTTCCACTTGAGGGATTTTTTTCTTGACTCCTTTCTCCCTCATCTTTAACCCCATTGTTTTTCTAATTTTAAGACGTTTGCCCCATTATTTTGACGATTTTAAGAACTTTCAACCCATTTCTGTCAATTTGAAGACCTTTCGTGCCATTTAGGTGTCGATTTGATCCTGGCGAGCGATAGCGAGCCTGTAATATTATTTAAGAGGAACCGGCTTTCAGCCGGGACATTTTTCTACCGGAAAATGTACAAATTTATCTTGAAAGGGGCTCAAGGGGGTGTAATCTTAAGCTTGAAGGATATCTAGGGACCAAACTAAAAACCTCCCCTTAAGAGGGTTGGTAGAATTAGTTTGAAGGCAAATTACTGCTCGACGTCCTTCCCAAGCTGCATAAAAGAGTCTAATAGTTGCCAGAATATACTATCAAGGACGTCCCTGGTACTGAAGGGGTTAACTTAAGTTCACTTATTTGAATCTTATTTAACTACACTTTAAGGGGAGATTTCCACTTGCGAGATTATTTTCTGGACCCCTTTCTCCCTCATGTTGATCCCCATTGATTTTGAGATTTTAAAACGTTCGCCCCATATATTAAGAACTTTCGCCCCATTTCTGTCAATTTTAAGACCTATCGTGCCAATTAGGTGTCGATTCTTTCCTGGCGAGCGATAGCGAGCCTGTAATTTAAGAGGAAACGGCCTTCGGCCGGGAAATTTTTCTACCGAAAAATGTACAACTTTATCTTGAAAGGGGGTCTAGGGGGTGTAATCGTAAGCTTGACGGAATTATAGGGAACAAAGTAAAAACCTCCCCTTTAAACAGCGTCAGCCGATTTTGCATTGCAGCCGAATATATATAGGGTTTAAAGGTTATTGCAATCGATTGTTTCCAGTCGATGTATATTTATGTTCATTAACTTTTGTTAGATTATTTATACTCTATTATATAAACTGTGTATACAAAACAGCTCATTATATTATGCAATGTGTGCACATTTATATATGCTAATTTGTCTTAAGTTATTCGCGATGAGTTATATATGCATAGTTGTATACCAATCAATTAAATGAAACAAAATGAGTCATACATGCGTCACATCACTATATAACAGGCATACATGGTTCCTTAATGGTAAACTCAAAATGGCACTCAGAAATGTATATATTCATTTGTATGTGTATGCATTTATACTGCAAAACCTCATTTATATTCACCTATGCACGGTCATCTATCACGTACGTCAGTGAATCATATTATTCAATCTAATACAATCCATGGTACTTGCAAATTAATAATAATTAATGAAGATATCAGCATCTTTGTCGAGCTAGTTTCTTTCACTGCATAATTCCACGCGATAATGAAGGTCTGACATACAGGAACATGCCCTTTATCTGACAAAATGAGGCTATTACTTCATTATGCAACACGTAATAGTGCAAGAATGCTGCAACGGATGTCCATAGTCCTTGTCAATACAGATGACTGACTACCACAGGCCATTATACAACTCATCTACATTAATGACTAGATTATGAAGATACATATTTATATTATTGTAACACATGAATTCATTAGGTAAATAAATCTACAAGCTGCAATAATTATTGGTCGTTGACACATTTTATATATACGATAATATAACTTATACATTTTCCACACTTACTTTATATGCACATGCAAAACTATGTAATTGTGATTCCCAATGCTAATAAAACCACACTATCATATTTATATAGGCCATTCACATCTATTGTGAATCCACCTGGTGAACAAGCCTACGTCTTTTCTATCCTAAATGACCTAGAGCAGTTAGTTCAGCAACCCACCCGTATCCCGGATCGCATCGGAGATCGGCCCAACATTCTTGACCTGTTTCTAACTTCTAACCCTTCTTCTTATACTGTCGATCTTTTCTCTCCTTTGGGCTCCTCCAACCATAAACTTATCTCTGTCACCTGTCCTATCTCTCCAGTACAGCCACCCGATCCTCCCAGCCGGCGGCGCTTGTGGCACTTTGGCGCTGCCGACTGGGAGGCTCTTCGGCAGTACTTCTTTGATTTCCCATGGAATGATTTCTGCTTCCATGGCCGAGGACCCTCGGAGAGTGCTGAACGCATTACCGAGGTAATCCTATCGGGCATGGAAGCATACATTCCATTCTCTTTCTCTCAGACTAATGCTAAAAAATCTTGGTTTACTCACGCCTGTTCTACTGCTGTCCGCAATAAGGAGGAAGCATTCAAACGGTACCGACGCCTTAAAACTCAAGACTCTCATTCTTCATATGTTTCTGCCCGGAATCAAGCCAAATCTGTTCTTCGACTTGCCAAACACTCTTTCATCAATAATAAATGCACTGAACTATCCAACTCTAGCTCTTCCCAAGCTTTCTGGCATCTAGCCAAAAACCTCTCCAACAATTTCTCTTCCTCGTCTTTCCCTCCCCTTTCCCACTCTGATGGCACAACCATCACTTCTTCCTCTGACAAAGCTAAACTCTTCGCTCAAACTTTTGCTAGAAACTCCACCTTGGATGATTCCGGTGCTATTCCTCCCTCTCCGCCCTCCTCTCTCTTACTTATGCCTAATATCCTAATCTCTTCTAAAGATGTACTTTCTACCCTCTCTGGGCTTAACACTAATAAGGCGTACGGTCCGGACGGTGTTCCTCCTGTTGTTCTCAAAAACTGTGCTTCCGTGCTGACTCCCTGCCTAGGCAAACTCTTTCGTCTCTGTCTATCCTCTAACGTCTTCCCTTCATGCTGGAAGTTTGCTCACATTCAACCTGTCCCAAAGAAGGGTGACCGCTCTCAACCCTCCAACTATCGTCCAATTGCTCTTATCTCTTGTCTTTCTAAAGTTTTTGAAACTATTCTTGCTTCCAAATTTCTTAAGCATTTCTCTTCTCATAATCTGCTCTCAGATCGCCAGTATGGCTTCCTTAAGGGTCGCTCTACTGGTGATCTTCTTTCATATCTTACTAACTCTTGGTCATCCTCCTTTCGGGACTTCGGTGAGACTTTTTCTATTGCACTAGACATATCGAAAGCCTTCGATAGAGTCTGGCATAAATCTTTAATTTCTAAACTACCCTCCTTCGGTTTCTATCCCTCCATCTGTGCCTTTGTCTCTAATTTCCTTTCCGGCCGTTCCATAGCTGCGGTTGTGGACGGCCATTGTTCACTTCCTCACCCTATAAACTCTGGTGTTCCTCAGGGCTCTGTCCTATCTCCTATTCTCTTTCTAATTTTTATAAATGATCTCCTTAACTGTACCTTAATTCCCATCCATTCATACGCAGACGACTCAACCTTACACTACTCCATTAGTTTTTCAGAACGCTCCAGCCAGCAATCCCTCAACGACAAACGTAATGAAGCCATAGAACTCTTAAATTCTGATCTAAATACTATTTCCAATTGGGGCAGAGAAAACCTTGTTAACTTTAATGCTTCCAAAACCCAATTTCTCCATCTATCTACCCGTCAGGATCTCCCAGCGGACTATCCCTTATTCTTCAACAATACAAAAATCAACCCTTCATCTTCTCTCAATATTCTTGGTGTCTCTTTTTCTTCTGCTATCATTTGGAAGGACCATATTACCAGTCTTGCTAAGGCAGCCTCCCAGAAGCTGGGTGTGCTCAACCGCCTTAGGGGGTTCTTTTCCCCTGCACAGCTTCTTGCTCTGTACAGGGGCATAGTGCGCCCTTGTATTGAGTATTGTTCACATGTGTGGGGAGGTTCCTCTCACACCGCTCTCCTAGACAAAGTTGAAAGGAAGGCCTTTCGTATCATTAACTCCCGTCCACTCACCAACTCTCTGCAATCTCTCTGTCTCCGCCGCAATGTTGCATCTCTCTCGCTATTCTATCGCTACTATAATAATCAGTGTTCCTCAGAGCTATCCCAGTGCATACCACCTCCTTTACGTAGGGCACGTGGTACCCGTCTTGCAACTCAATCCCACCCCTACTCTGTGCAACTCTCCAACCCAAGAGTGAAATGTTACTCTCAAACTTTCTTCTACTCAACATCTGAGCTCTGGAACTCTCTCCCAGAATCAGTCTTTCCCTCTTCCTATGACTTAAATTGCTTCAAACTCCGTGTGTCCAGGCATTTTGGCTCGAACGTCCCTTGATTTTGGCCCTGTCACTCTTTCAACTATGGGGGAGGCACTCGCTATAGGCAGTTATGCCTTTTGCCTCCCTCAATCACATAGAAAAAAAAAAAAAAAAAAAAAAAATTATATAGGCCATTCACATCTATTTATATAGGCCATTCACATCTATTTATATAGGCCATTCACATCTATTTATATAGGCCATTCACATCTATTTATATAGGCCATTCACATCTATTTATATAGGCCATTCACATCTATTTATATAGGCCATTCACATCTATTTATATAGGCCATTCACATCTAGTTAAGGGGAGGTTTTTAGTTAGTTCCCTAGACTTCCATCAAGCTTAACATTACAGCCCCTAGACCCCCTTTCAAGATAAATGTGTACATTTTTTGGTAGAAAAATGTCCCGGTCGAAGGCCGGTTCCTCTTAAATTACAGGCTCGCTATCGCTCGCCAGGAAAAAATCGACACCTAAATGGCACGCAAAGTCTTAAAATTGACAGAAATGGGGCGAAAGTTCTTAAAATCGCCAAACTAATGGGGCGAACGTCTTATACTATCAAAAGCAATGGGGATAACCATGAGGGAGAAAGGGGTCACGAAAAAAAAACTCAAGTGGGAATCTCCCCTTAATGAACTCAATCTCACACTATCAAACTTTTGATATTTATATATGTGTAAACATGTAAAGGAACACATAACAATAAACTTATTATTATTATTATTATTATTATTATTATTATTATTGTGATACATTTAGTCTATTCTTGTTATTATAAATTCCTATATTCCTTCCATTCTTCCTCCTCTCCCTCTTCCTTCCTCCCTTCCTATCTTCCTTCCTCCTTACCCCTTTTCTTCTTTCCTATACTCCTTCCATTCTTCCTCCTCTCCCTCTTCCTTCCTCCCTTCCTATCTTCCTTCCTCCTTACCCCTTTTCTTCCTTCCTATACGCCTTCCATTCTTCCTCCTCTCCCTCTTCCTTCCTCCCTTCCTATCTTCCTTCCCCCTTTTCTTCCTTCCTTCCCTCTTTGCTTTCCATCCTTCCACACCTCCCACACCAAGATACATGACAGACAACGAAACAACAAGCACGGTATGAAAATATTAGGCCCATATATTTGCATTCCGTGGCAATGTACTTGCCCAATACATACCATATTATAGACTTACCCAGAGTACAGTCCATTCATTATAAGTTGGCCAAAAATCTTGACTATTAAGGGGAGGTATTTAGTTTATTCCCTAGACCTCCATCAAGCTTAAAATTACACCCCCTTGAGTCCCTTTCAAGATATATTTGTACATTTTTCGGTAGAAACATTTCCCGGCCGAAGGCCGGTTCCTCTTAAATTACAGGCTCGCTATCGCTCGCCAGGATAAAATTGACACCTGAATGGTACGAAAAGTCTTAATATGGGGTGAAAGTTCTTAAAATCGCTAAACTAATGGGGCAAACGTTTTATAATATCAAAAGCAATGGGGCTAAACATGAGGGAGAAATGGGTCAAGAAAAAAGTCCCTCAAGTGGAAGTCTCCCCTTAACCTCTATAACTCAAAAAGAATAATCGAGACAATATCTGTACCACAAGGAAGGGTCTCTGTTATAAGGAAGGGTCAACCAGAGAATAGGTGTGGACATTAACAGCTCATTTGCTCCAGCTCTTTTTGAGTTACAAGAGGTTAGAGTTAGAATGTTTGGCCTACATAAAATAAATGGACTATAGTGAAAATAAATTAGTTTTGTTTCGTTTGTGTTTGCATAATAATAATCGACACTAAATCACTTGGAATACTCAGATTAAAGTATTCGTTGTCTATTGTTCGTCAAGCCGAAAGATATAATATGATATAGCTCAGAATATATAACAAAACAAATACAAGACAGAAATATCTAGGGAGGTGTATTATTATATATTTTTATTTTAATATATATATATATATTTTTTTTTTTTTTTTTTTTTTCTATGTGATTGAGGGAGGCAAAAGGCATAACTGCCTATAGCGAGTGCCTCCCCCATAGTTGAAAGAGTGACAGGGCCAAAATCAAGGGACGTTTGAGCCAAAATGCCTGGACACACGGAGTTTGAAGCAATTTAAGTCATAGGAAGAGGGAAAGACTGATTCTGGGAGAGAGTTCCAGAGCTCAGATGTTGAGTAGAAGAAAGTTTGAGAGTAACGTTTCACTCTTGGGTTGGAGAGTTGCACAGAGTAGGGGTGGGATTGAGTTGCAAGACGGGTACCACGTGCCCTACGTAAAGGAGGTGGTATGCACTGGGATAGCTCTGAGGAACACTGATTATTATAGTAGCGATAGAATAGCGAGAGAGATGCAACATTGCGGCGGAGAGAGAGAGATTGCAGAGAGTTGGTGAGTGGACGGGAGTTAATGATACGAAAGGCCTTCCTTTCAACTTTGTCTAGGAGAGCGGTGTGAGAGGAACCTCCCCACACATGTGAACAATACTCAATACAAGGGCGCACTATGCCCCTGTACAGAGCAAGAAGCTGTGCAGGGGAAAAGAACCCCCTAAGGCGATTGAGCACACCCAGCTTCTGGGAGGCTGCCTTAGCAAGACTGGTAATATGGTCCTTCCAAATGAGAGCAGAAGAAAAAGAGACACCAAGAATATTGAGAGAAGATGAAGGGTTGATTTTTGTATTGTTGAAGAATAAGGGATAGTCCGCTGGGAGATCCTGACGGGTAGATAGATGGAGAAATTGGGTTTTGGAAGCATTAAAGTTAACAAGGTTTTCTCTGCCCCAATTGGAAATAGTATTTAGATCAGAATTTAAGAGTTCTATGGCTTCATTACGTTTGTCGTTGAGGGATTGCTGGCTGGGGCGTTCTGAAAAACTAATGGAGTAGTGTAAGGTTGAGTCGTCTGCGTATGAATGGATGGGAATTAAGGTACAGTTAAGGAGATCATTTATAAAAATTAGAAAGAGAATAGGAGATAGGACAGAGCCCTGAGGAACACCGGAGTTTATAGGGTGAGGAAGTGAACAATGGCCGTCCACAACCGCAGCTATGGAACGGCCGGAAAGGAAATTAGAGACAAAGGCACAGATGGAGGGATAGAAACCGAAGGAGGGTAGTTTAGAAATTAAAGATTTATGCCAGACTCTATCGAAGGCTTTCGATATGTCTAGTGCAATAGAAAAAGTCTCACCGAAGTCCCGAAAGGAGGATGACCAAGAGTTAGTAAGATATGAAAGAAGATCACCAGTAGAGCGACCCTGGTGTATATATATATATATATATATATATATATATATATATATATGGAAGGAGGTCAATATATTAAAGTAAAAGCATAATCCTTGACAATTGCATAACAAAGTAAATAACAAATATAACAAGTAAAATCCTTCATTAAAACAAAGGAAAGAACAAACTTAAAAGCAGACATAATGTTAGTTCTGTTTGGCTCATAATTATCATACACATTGAGCCTCAGTAAGGGTCCTTGCACTGACACACATTGAGCCTCAGTAAGGGTCCTTGCACTGACACACATGCCCACAAAAACCTCCCCAATAAACTGTCACAGGAACACGCATATTCATTAACGGACACAGCTTAACGGACATAAATTAGCACGTACACACAGACACACATGCACACACACTAACACTAACACACACACACACACACACACATACACACTAACACACACTACATGCACACATTCAAAACATAAATGGAAGCAATATGTACTTCAATATGTACTCAATATGTACTCAATATGTACTCAAGAACCTAATTAGTTATATACGAAAACACTCATAATGTAATCTCTCCCTCTCTCTCTCCCCCCCCCCTCTCTCTCTCTCTCTCTTTCTAGTGCACGATGTCTAAGGAAAAAGGATGAAAATATCAAACATTCGCAATGTAAACTACCCTACAAAAAGCGTACACACGAACACTAGAATATCTTAACAAATACCTTAGGGGAGTACATTTCTCACACACACACACACACACACACACACACACACACACACACACACACACACAAACACATTACTAAGTTAAATACTGACATGATCTATCTAAAATCACAATACATCTCCACACACATCTCTCTAGATTCTCGAGTATCCTACAAACAAACACCCACACACCCACATCCACACACCCACACCCACACCCACACCCACACCCACACACAGAGTCAGGAATGCCCCGATAGACAAAACAAGGGAAGTAGCTCAGTTTTTCTACAGCAATAAAAGAAGCAATTAGTATACCGCAGCCCTACCTGCTCTGGTGATGAGAGAGAGAGAGAGAGAGAGAGAGAGAGAGAGAGAGAGAGAGAGAGAGAGAGAGAGAGAGAGAGAGAGAGAAAGGTAATATATGATAACTCATGTGTTCACTTACAATATATTCAATGTTATGTTCATCTCCGTTAACCATGTTACTGCAAT
>JBAKBP010032684.1:0-22846 GCA_037953745.1 Lithodes maja
CCCTTATTACCAAAAAGATATAAACAAGCTAGAACGAGTTCAACGTAGAGTTACCAAAATGATACCTAGCCTAAAGAACAAACCATACGAAGAGCGTCTTAGAGAATTAAATCTATTTCCTTTAACCCAGCGCAGATTAAGAGGCGACTTAATTCAAGTGTTCAAAATCATCAAAGGCATCGACAATATGAACTGTAGTAAGTACTTCACTATCGACCAATCTAATTACACGCGGGGAAACGGTTGCAAAATTATTGGTAAATCTTTTAACTCACACGAATCTAAGAATTTCTTCTTCAATCGAGTTGTCAACTTGTGGAATGGGCTTCCCCGAGACGTTATAGACTGCAGCACCGTTGATTCATTTAAACTCCGCTAGACAAATATCTCGCATCAAACCCGCGACTGACTGCGTTTGTAAATGAATAACTTTATTTTATCCCCCCCTCAGTTACAAACCCATCTGTCCCCTACTAACTTCATAATCCTGCCACGGACATTAGTTCCAGGGCAGTAATTCCCTTTCCAATGTTCCCTTACCCACTCTAAACCACTGTTTGGACACTTGATCCTCAGTGTTTTGGAGGACAAGCAACCTAGAAGGGTCACTGGATCTGTTGTTGCTTGATTTCCTTTGTACTCCTTTGTACTCTCTCGGGTATGCCATCTCTACTAGAATTAAGTCCTGACCACGTCGTTTGGATCTTAAGGTATATGTGGCCAGTGTATCTATGTAAATAATTATATGTAAATCTCTCTCTCTCTCTCTCTCTCTCTCTTCTCTCTCTCTCACATAATTTTTCTCCTTCCCCCTTTCTTCTAATGAGTGTGTTGTCAGTTCACTACATCACTCTTGGACGGTTGATTACAAGCTATCTTCTTTTCTGACTTGTTTTTTTCTGTAGTCTTTCATCTAACTTATCTCTCTCCCTCCCCCCCCCCCCCCCTCCTCCCTCCCTATCTCTCTCTCCCCCCCCCCCCTCTCTCTCTCTCTCTCTCTCTCTCATATATATATATATAAATTAGAGTTACTATTACTTTTTCTCTAATATTATTCGTTTTAAAGTCATTCTTCTTCCTAAATACAATTATAACTCGAGTCATATATTCTTTTTTCTTTGGTTTTGTTCGTAATTTCTCCGCAACTTTGTTTCTTATTCTTTTTCTTGGTAAAGTCACTCTAAACTTTAATCTTCGAGTTCTCTTGACTTTCTCCCTATCAATTTTTGAGTTTAAATTGAACTTCCCTTCTTTATGCATTTAATCCTCGCATGTCATGTGATTAAAATAAACGTCTCAATTTGTTTGATGTGCTCTATATTCTATTTGTAAAACCTATTTTGATCGTATATATTTGTTTTGTCTTTTAGTTCATTGCATTATTCTCTTCAAATTTCTCTTCCTGTCTATTATAGTATTATATTATAGTATTTATATGATATATTGGTAAACATCCCCATCTTCTGTCCGTGGGTTTGTGCATGTTTTCTCCAGCTACCTATTGCATCGTTTACGCTATTATGTTGTCGTATTTTAGTTCAATGCATTATTCTCTTCAAGTTTCCCTTCCTTTCAATATGCGATTATGATAAATATCCCCATTTTCTTTCCGTGCGTTTGTATATACGTTTTCTATCGATATATAGATTTATGTGGAATGTCATAATGTTGCAATATGTTCATTCAATTTCTCCATGGCATTATTTCTATTAGTTTCGCTTCGTTTCTAAATGGGATTATATTCAATATCCTCATCTTCTGGTTAAGGCTTTGTATATGCTTTCCTCTAGTCATCTATATTTATCGATTATGTGATTATATTGTCTACTTTGAATTACATCGATTTCTACATACCCGTAGTCTCTTGAAATTTACTTTTTTACTCCCTGATTATCATTTATTCTGGCTAAAATTGGACGCGTTTATGCATTCTAAGAAGGTCCACCTATGATATTCAGATAGTTTACTCAGATAGTGTTTTCTTCTTGAGTCCTAAAAGTACAATACAAGTTTAAGAAAATAGCGGGGGGACACCGGATTTATCTTTCTCTCCTTTTCTCTCTTCCTCTGGCTAGTATCCATTCAACCTACTGTTTTAAGACGTTTACCCCCATCCAGGTGCCAATATTTTCCTGGCGAGCGGTAGCGAGCCAGCATATATATATTTTTGTTTTGACAACAAGCTAAATTTGTACATTTTTCGATAGAAAAATGTCTCCGGCGAAGCCGGATTCCTCCATACAATGCTGGCTCGCTATCGCTCGCCACGAAGAAATCGACACCTGGATAGGGATGAACGTCTTAAAACAGTTGGCTGAATGGGGCCGAATGGATACAAGCCAGGGAAGGAGAGATAAGGAGAGAAATAACAAAAAGCAGGTCACCCCCCTTAATGGTAACCAGAATAGGACCAACATTCCGCCCTCGTTGCCGAAGCGGTTTAGTGATCACAATGTACAGTATATCTTCATTTCTGCTGTGCTGTTGTACATGCCTTCCTCTAGTCATCTATATTTATCGATTATGTGATTTCGCTGTCTACTTAGTATTCCATCGATTTCTATATACCATTAGTCTCTTTAAATTTCTATATACCATTAGTCTCTTTAAATTTCTATATACCATTAGTCTCTTTAAAAATTTCTCCTTTTTTGTCTGGATTATCATTTGATGGTCTGTTCAGTGTTTTGTGTTTTCTCGCAGTAATATAGAGTATATATTCTCTATTTTCTTTTGTCCTATTATATTTAAAATCCTCCACTATTCTCTATAAATATATATTCTTCAATCTATCTATCTATCTATTGCCTGACGCCGTGATCCCCGAAGGGGTGGCCACGAACGAACCGCCCCCATGCACCTCTGTCCCCAGTCAGTCGACGCCCCTCCCCCCAACCAGCACCGCCCTCGTTCATGTAGTTCCTCACTCCATCCTTCCACCTCATATTCGGTCTACCTCTCCCTCTCTGTCCCTCCACCTCGCTCTCGTACACCCTCTTAGTCATTCTCTCGCTTTCCATACGTTCCATATGGCCGAACCATCTCAAGTTGTTCCTTTTCACACTTTCCAGCACATCTACCTCCACACCACACCGCCTTCTTACTTCCTCATTAGTCTGTCTATCCCTCCATGTAACTCCGCACGCACTCCTTAAGTAATTCATTTCCACTGCTCTCACTCTTGGTCTGAGTCTCTCAACCAACGTGGCTATATTTTACATTCAGATACTTATGTTTGTGTTTTCTCCCAGTCCGATCTTTTCAGCTTTTCTTCTTTTCACAGTTAAGTTGATAGAAAAGCTATAATAAAGTTGATAAAATATGGGGTAGCTTATTTGTCAACATTTCGTTACTAGTTTGTTTTAATTAAGGATAAGCTAAAAGAAAAAAAAATTAATCTCCACGGTATGATTTTATCGACATAATTCTAATATTTTTGCTCTCTATCTCTCTCTCTCTCTCTTCCTCTTTCTCTCTCTCTCTCTTACGGTATATTTGTACACAATTAAACACGCCTTGTTAGTTTACTCTCACACTCAGTTGTTGATAATGGACTTCTCTCTCTCTCTCTCTCTCTCTCTCTCTCTCTCTCTCTCTCTCTCTCTCTCTCTTACGGTATATTTGTACACAATTAAACACGCCTTGTTAGTTTACTCTCACACTCAGTTGTTGATAATGGACTTCTCTCTCTCTCTCGCTCTCTCTCACACACACACACACACATGCACAGAGAGAGAGAGAGAGAGAGAGAGAGAGAGAGATTGATTTTGATTTTGCCCCGAGGGGCGAGTTTATTGAGCAGCGCCCCCCATCCTGTGAGGGGACAACCACTAGTAAGGCGATACATACTGCTCAGAGCCATTATTCCACTGAAACAACAGCATCGTCGTCTGGTTAAGAGAGAGAGAGAGAGAGAGAGAGAGAGAGAGAGAGAGAGAGAGAGAGAGAGAGAGAGAGAGAGAGAGAGATTTACACGAACAAGCTCTTCTCACACACTAACGTTAAATTATTACACTATCTTACCCCATCTAGTTCAAACCCGACACTTCACGTGCTGCACAAAACATACCTCTCTCTCTCTCTCTCTCTCTGTATAAATAATATATATATATAATTATATATATATATATATATATATATATATATATATATATATATATATATATATATATATATATATATATATATTTCTGAAAATATTAATAGAAAACATGCTCACCATTATTGAAGCTATCCTAGGATGCTTTATATTAATATATTTTAAATTGCGTATTTGCAGTGAGTGTTTTGCATAATGTATTGGTGTGCATTTTCATTAAGAAATTTACTTTGAAATCTGTCGCAAGGTATTTGAGATAAAATGCTTTCCTTGCTATGCCTAGTGAATAACACACAGTTTCTGAGTCACACGTATAGTCACTTTCACTTTCCTTTCCCTAGTAGTAATATTGATAGTAAGATAACTTATAATTGTTTGTATTCCCAGTTAATAAGATTTTGTAAAATTTGCACTAAAGTAGATGACTTTTGGGCTAGAGCTGGGTTACTATACAGACTCTTAGTAGACAGAGGTTTTGAGGCAAGTAAATTGTTACATAAATTTAACCTTTTTAGGGTCAATTATTGTGACTGTATTCTAAAATTTGACATAAATAATTTTAATCAAGCATTTTTAACGTGAAGTTTCTTGTATAACCTCTGCTTACTTTGTGTCTGTTTGTATTTATTGTTTATCTTTTTCTATTATTAATATTGATGATTTTTTTTTGTTATTTTTTTTTAAATTAAATGTTCTTGTTAAAAGAGTACTCTTTGTTTAAACATGTTACTTTTTCATATTTTGTAATTATTTGTCTTTATATTATATCTATTCATTGTCGATAGTATCAATTGCTTGCTTTTGCGATTTCCTTAGTTTATTTGTACGATAAATGTAGGTTATGTGTAGGGTAGTTATTGATAGGGGTCACTTGAGGCATGCTATGCTTACAGGTACCTACCCGATAGCACTATCGTTAGTGAGTGCTATGTACAGTATATATATATTTTTGTGTAATATTATATATCTTATCAATATTTGTATTTGTTACTATTGTTAATGTCTTGTCATGTTGCAAATTTGATTTTAAATTAACATTTTAACACTAAGTGTAGTTTCTTTTATTCATGCAGAGTTTAGTAATATTTGCCAGAACGTCCCGGACTTCCCAAATTTACTAATTCCCTGAACGTGACGATAGTGCGTTGTTATGTGTGCAATTAGTTTGCTTGGGAACCAGATTAACTTGCTCATGTAGTAATGTACACCCTATGTGGTGGATTGTGTTCTTTCATTTCATAAATTTTATTTTAGTAAGCGTTGTTTCCACATAGCGATTTTAATATGTTGTTTTGACTTTATATTGTCTTTGTCCCAGTTTTGGTTTGACTTTGTTTGCAAGTTTTACATTTTAATTGTTATTCTCACTCGCACACACACACACACACACACACACATCGCATTAACCCTTTGAATCCTAGAGAATGATCATAAGCTAAAGCATACTGTAATCAGAATATGATGAATTTTACGTTATCGTGCTGAATAGGTTAAGTTAAAAGCCGTATCACAAGGTTAATGACCATATACAATAAAACAAATATACCTCACTTTCTCTAGACATTGTATCCCAAAAAATAAACATGGAGCCTTTGAGATACTAACTAGTCCTAGTATCTCCCTGTAACTCTTTCTCCACCAACATATCTCCCAATCTCCCCCTCCTGTCTATGACACCCCCATCTCTCCCCTTAGCTATCGATGTGGAATGGGCTTCCCCGAGACGTTATAGACTGCAGCACCGTTGATTCATTTAAACTCCGCTTAGACAAATATCTCGCATCAAACCCGCGACTGACTGCGTTTGTAAATGAATAACTTTATTGTATACCCCCCTCAGTTACTAACCCATCTGTCCCCTACTAACTTCCTAATCCTGCCACGGACATTAGTTCTAGGGCAGTAGTTCCCTTTCCAATGTTCCCTTACCCACTCTAAACCACTGTTTGGACACTTGATCCTCAGTGTTTTGGAGGACAAGCAGCCTAGAAGGGTCACTAGACCTGTTGTTGCTTGATTTCCTTTGTACTCCTTTGTACTCCTTTGTACTCCAGGCATTCCCCCCCCCCCTCTCTCTCTCTCTCTCTCTCTCATAACCTTTGTCAGCCCTGGTCTCCCCTATATGATCTAGCAAGTCTTCCCCCCTCAGCTATAAATTTACCACACCCTCCCCCTTCTCCTCCTTACACCTCCCTTTTATTATTATTATTATTGAATTATCCTTTTATATTTTTATATCGATAAATGTACACATTTATCTTAAAGGGGGGTCTAAGGAATATTTTTTTGTTTAAACTTGATTAAGGTCTAGCAACGAAACTAAAAAATAAATAAATATATAAATATATAGACCCCCCCCCCCACAAAACAACAACATTCCCCTTAAGACCAATTGTTTTTGCACATCTACGAGTATTCCTTCTCCAATGTTTTACTGTGTGAGTTTTTTTAATACTAAATAGAGGAACATCACCTAGTTACCGCATCTTGAAAGAGAGGCACCACTTTTTTGCTATTTTTTTTCTGTTTGCTTACTTTTTTTCCTGTAAAGTTGTCTCACCCTCACTTGTGTTCATCTCTCTCTCTCTCTCTCTCTCTCTCTCTCTCTCTCTCTCTCTCTATCAAGAAGAATTGATAGAGAATTTGAATGTTGGTGATGAATTCAGTAACAGCGACCATCGTACGATAACTTTCACTTTAAAGTTTACTAGTAACGAACCAAATAGTAGCATCGAAAAAGTCCCTAATTTCAAGAAAGCAAACTTCCATAAACTTAGAGCTATGTTTAAAGAAACTGACTGGAGCTTTTTAATTAACAATAACGACATAAATACATCTTGGAAGTTATTCGAAACCACTTACCTAAAAGCAGTGCAAGACTGCATACCATCGAAAATACGGCGTCCAGGCCATAATAATAAGCCCAAATGGTGGAATAAAGATATTTCAAACTGCCTGCTTGCTAAAAAATTTGCTAATGATAGATTAAAATCCTCACAAAATGACGAAGAACGGGTGAAATTTGTAGAGCTACGACGCAAAGCCAAAAAGTTAATTAAGCAAAGTAAAAAGACCTTAGAGTTACATATTGCGAATCAAAGTAAAACAAACCCGAAAGAATTCTATAGTTATATCAGAAAGAAAAAAGTAGTTACTTCAACTGTTGGACCGTTAGTCGATGAAAAAGGAGAATACACCAAAGACGAAGTACAAATGAGTAATGCCCTCAATACCTTCTTTGCATCAGTTTTTACAACCGAAGACCTCAGTGATATCCCTACACCATCGCCGATTCAGATTGATAATTCAGATCTTCTAAGCAATATCACCGTTACAGAGAGAGAAGTATTGAATTGTTTAGATAAACTCAAAGTAAATAAAACGCCAGGACCTGATACAATCTCGCCTAGAGTTCTAAAGGAAGCTAAGAATGAGCTCTCCAAACCACTGACATTACTATTCAATAAATCCTTGCAGTCTGGAACTATGCCTGATCAGTGGAAGCTAGCCAACGTAACACCGATATTCAAAAAAGGCAGCAAATCCCTACCCAGTAACTATCGTCCAATTAGCTTAACCTCAGTTGTATGTAAAATGCTAGAAACGGTCATACGAGACAGACTCGTAAATCACTTAGAGGAAAATAACATACTTAAAGATACTCAACACGGCTTTCGTAAAAAACGTTCCTGTTTAACAAACCTCTTAGACTTCTTCCACGATATCCTCAACCTCTACGATGAGAGTAAAGCTGTAGATATTATATACCTTGATTTTCAAAAGGCCTTTGACAAAGTTCCCCACAAACGTTTACTGTGTTACGACCGGGCACTCGGGTACACTAGGGCTCTTACACAGGACTCGAGTATGGCTCGCTGCCACAACGGAAACACACGATCCCAACCCCAGAGTACTGCCAGCCGAACAAAAAACGCCACTACCCTCCAGAGTTCTATCTGCTATAACGGGGTATACAAGAACTCGGTACTAGCGTTTCACACAACAGACTAATAACAAGACGGGAGTTATCTAGTCTGGTCAACAATCAAACAAAGAAGAAAGTCCTACAACACTAAAGAATAGTGTTGGCCGAAGCCGAAGTAATCCACCCTTGACTAAGAACTTAAGAAGTCCTCCACCCTCTACTTCGGATCGGCACTATTACGTTACGTTAAACAATAGTCCTCGAGCATCAAGCAAGGAATCTTCTGATAAAGTTAGATGCTTCTCGAATACTCGTAAGAAGTAAGTATCGGATTTTGAACAGCAATTCAATAAGTAACACACTGGCAATTAACTAATATTAAAGGCTTTAAGTTGACATAAGAAGAATTATAAGAATAAACAATAGTAAATGGCAAACATTAAGAAGAAGTACTCCGACAATGCACTGACAATAGCCTACTAGGATTGTGCTCGTGGGCCACTAATCTCTACAGTAGCTAAGCGTGCCACACATGAAATCAATAGTGCATAAACAATAATATACATAAGGAGAAGCTTCAATACTATGCTGTATCTGCTGGTCGAGCAAAGTCTAGCTGGGATACATAAGGTTAAGAGACAATGGCTGAGCAAGCGGCTCGTAGCCTAGCGAGGTCCTTAAGACTGTGCGGCCAAATTACGTTAATTGACGGGATGCTCTCTTGAGAGATCCAGATCACTAGTATCTGGTTCTCTCCTGGCGATCCTCTCAAAGTCAAGCAATTGAGATAGCACAGTGTTGGGTGGCAGAGGCAAAAGCCCTCACTCGCAACACAGTGCTAAACTCCCACGGTACACAGTCAGAAAGACCACCTAGGCGTTCCACGTCTCCGTTGCAATTGTACTGGTTCAACCGCAACCTAGTACTCATAGGAAATCACAACTCAGAAACCCTATCCCAGTCTAGCATTGCCTAAACCAGCAGAAAACAGGAACATGAATAATCGCACACAGGGAAATGCATATACGAGTGCAACAAACATCAATCAATCCTATTCTAGTTAACCCTTCCAAAAATAGGCTATCTAACAGGCACTTATCTCGTGAGAACTCAAGCGATAATACTTTGGCTGACTAAATCTGCACCAAAGGGGTCATTGGTTAAAAAGGGACGAGAAGAGAAGAAGATAGGCTGTTCAGAGAGTAGAGAAAGTTCACATCAGTCGGAAGAATATGGATAGTTGCAAGGGATATGAGAAGTCGCTCTGCCTGATGAGTTCTAAGGGACAATGCGGCTAGACTTCCCTTTTTATACTCGGCCCTCTAGTGAGCATATCACCAACTACTAAGGACCGCCCACTAGCAATCATTACGTAATATTCTCTCTCAATCTGGGATCGACAAAGGATTTCCCACGCACTGAGAGGGAGGAGGGAGGAGGGAGGAGGGAATTAGGCCTACCTGCCCGCGTGGCGCACTCACTGGTCCCCGTTACATACTCTCTCTCTCCTCTCATCATTACAAATAAGTCCCACACACAACACTTATAACTAATGATATAAAATAGAACTCGTTGACTCAGATGAAAACAAAATACATATTTATAATACTTATAGTACAACGGCTCACATAAACTAAGTTAGGAAACTCTACACAGACTACAGCCAAAGTTCCTGCCCTGACGATCCTAGCGAGAGTGGGGCCTGACTGGGCGTTCTGTACAGCATGCTCATACTCGACATGCGTCACAGGACGAGGACAGGTCGAAGAGTTCTGCGACAGAGTCCCAATTCAACGAAAAAGATTTTGCATCCCAGGAGCTGGACTGGACGACATTGTGGAAGCCTTCGAAGATACCACAAAGGATGCAAATGAAAATACCCTTTTTGTCATCCATGCTGGTTCAAATGACGTCATGCGCACCAGATCCGAAGAGTTGATGGAGAAATATCGCAAGATGATCCAGCACTACAAAAACAAGTCAAGGAATATCATCATCTCAGGCATTCTCCCCAAGATCGACGCACCTGACAAATTCTACGACAAGGCCTTCAGCACAAATAGCCGACTAAAACATTTGTGTCTGAGGGAAGAAGTTGAATTCATCAACCTCTGGGACAACTTCTACAACCAGCCTACTCTGTTCCGCAAGGATGGCACTCATCTAAACCCTGTGGGTTCAGCACGCATGGGTCGTCTCCTACACGAAGCAGTCCGCAGCCATGGATCAAAAAACGCCATCCGAGAAGAAGCAGCAGTGACATAAATCATCCAACGCCAAGAAAAACACAGAGGCAACCGAGGACCACCAGCGATAAGGACCGGAGACAGCGAGGACCGAGGACAGCCATGAACATAAATGTAGATCCGACAAGAACCAAAAATATTATTAAAGCGCGTTCCGTGAGTTCTAAAATAACAAATTTAAAGGTTTTCTATGCAAACGCTCGTAGCATACGCAATAAATTTTCAGATTTAGAGGAGCTAGTGTTTACAGAAAATTATGATGTGATTGGCATAACAGAATCTTGGCTCAATACAGAAAATAGAGACTTTTTAGCAGAGTATTCACTTCCCGGTTATGTAATGTTTGAGAAAAGCCGAATAAATCGAAATGGAGGTGGCGTTTTACTTTATATCAAAGAAAGTCTTAACCCTACCCTCTTGTCAAAACCTCAAATTGTGAACGTCGACGCATCTTTTGTGCTAATAAAGAATAATAAAGGTACCAAAATAATACTTGCATTAATATACAGACCTCCAGCTCAATCAGTGCAAACTGACCGAGAAATTTACGAACAAATTGCAGATGTAAGTAACTCACAAGATACCGTAATTTTTGGTGACTTTAATTTACCTGTGACCAAGTGGGGCGATACTCTTACTTCACACTCCGGACATGACTTGTATACGAACTTGCAAGAGAGTTCGCTTTATCAATTTGTTGGAACGCCGACCCGTGGTAATAACGTTCTTGACATTGTACTTGCAACAAAAGAAGAATTAATAGAGAATTTGAATGTTGGTGATGAATTCAGTAACAGCGACCATCATACGATAACTTTCACTTTAAACTTTACTAGTAACGAACCAAATAGTAGCATCGAAAAAGTCCCTAATTTCAAGAAAGCAAACTTTCCTAAACTTAGAGCTATGTTTAAAGAAACTGACTGGAGCTTTTTAATTCACAATAACGACATAAATACATCTTGGAAGTTATTCGAAGCCACTTACCTAAAAGCAGTGCAAGACTGCATACCATCGAAAACTCGGCGTCCAGGCCATAATAATAAGCCCAAATGGTGGAATAAAGATATTTCAAACTGCCTGCTTGCTAAAAAATTTGCTAATGATAGATTAAAATCCTCACAAAATGACGAAGAACGGCTGAAATTTGTAGAGCTACGACGCAAAGCCAAAAAGTTAATTAAGCAAAGTAAAAAGACCTTAGAGTTACATATTGCGAATCAAAGTAAAACAAACCCGAAAGAATTCTATAGTTATATCAGAAAGAAAAAAGTAGTTACTTCAACTGTTGGACCGTTAGTCGATGAAAATGGAGAATACACCAAAGACGAAGAACAAATGAGTAATGCCCTCAATACCTTCTTTGCATCAGTTTTTACAACAGAAGACCTCAGTGATATCCCTACACCATCGCCGATTCAGATTGATAATTCAGATGTTTTAAGCAATATCACCGTTACAGAGAGAGAAGTATTGAATTGTTTAGATAAACTCAAGGTAAATAAAACGCCTGGACCTGATACAATCTCGCCTAGAGTTCTAAAGGAAGCTAAGGATGAGCTCTCTAAACCACTGACATTACTATTCAATAAATCCTTGCAGTCTGGAACTATGCCCGATCAGTGGAAGCTAGCCAACGTAACACCGATATTAAAAAAAGGCAGCAAATCCCTATCCAGTAACTATCGTCCAATTAGCTTAACCTCAGTTGTATGTAAAATGCTAGAAACGGTCATAAGAGACAGACTCGTAAATCACTTAGAGGAAAATAACATACTTAAAGATACTCAACACGGCTTTCGTAAAAAACGTTCCTGTTTAACAAACCTCTTAGACTTCTTCCACGATATCCTCAACCTCTACGATGAGAGTAAAGCTGTAGATATTATATACCTTGATTTTCAAAAGGCCTTTGACAAAGTTCCCCACAAACGTTTACTGCTAAAACTAAAAGCGCATGGAATACAAGACGGTGTGTTGAAATGGATAGAAAATTGGCTCAGCGACAGAAAGCAAAGAGTAGTCATAAACGGTAAGGCATCAAAATGGACCAATGTAAGTAGCGGGGTACCCCAGGGATCGGTACTAGGACCAATTCTCTTTCTAATTTACATCAACGACATAGATGAGGGTCTCACCTGTACAATCTCAAAATTTGCTGATGATACAAAAATTGCAAATAGCGTACTCTCAAAAGAACAAGTTGACGATATGCAACACAATCTAGATAAATTGTCATGTTGGGCCCAAATTTGGCAAATGAGTTTCAATGCGGATAAATGTAAAGTACTACATATCGGATACCTAAATGAGAAAGCAAACTATTCGATGAATGGCACTCAGCTTAAGAATGTAAACAGAGAAACCGATCTGGGAGTAACAATATCGAGTAACCTAAAACCGAGTCAACAATGTTCAGAAGTTGTTAAGAAGGCAAACAAAATAATTGGCTTTATAGGCAGGTCATTTGAGCATAAATCCAAAGAAGTTATCCTAACCCTTTACAATTCCTTAGTCCGCCCTCTTCTGGAATACTGCGTTCAATCCTGGTGCCCTTATTACCAAAAAGATATAAACAAGCTAGAACGAGTTCAACGTAGAGTTACCAAAATGATACCTAGCCTAAAGAACAAACCATACGAAGAGCGTCTTAGAGAATTAAATCTATTTCCTTTAACCCAGCGCAGATTAAGAGGCGACTTAATTCAAGTGTTCAAAATCATCAAAGGCATCGACAATATGAACTGTAGTAAGTACTTCACTATCGACCAATCTAATTACACGCGGGGAAACGGTTGCAAAATTATTGGTAAATCTTTTAACTCGCACGAATCTAAGAATTTCTTCTTCAATCGAGTTGTCAACTTGTGGAATGGGCTTCCCCGAAACGTTATAGACTGCATCACCGTTGATTCATTTAAACTCCGCCTAGACAAATATCTCGCATCAAACCCGCGACTGACTGCGTTTGTAAATTAATAACTTTATTTTATCCCCCCCTCACTTACTAACCCATCTGTCCCCTACTAACTTCCTAATCCTGCCACGGACATTAGTTCCAGGGCAGTAATTCCCTTTCCAATGTTCCCTTACCCACTCTAAACCACTGTTTGGACACTTGATCCTCAGTGTTTTGGAGGACAAGCAACCTAGAAGGGTCACTGGATCTGTTGTTGCTTGATTTCCTTTGTACTCCTTTGTACTCCTTTGTACACCTCCCCCAAGATTTTACTTGCTCAACCCTGAGCTAAAATCTGATATACAGAACCCCATCAAACCCCTCACACCCAGCGACCGCATGGCACTAAAACAACGCTGAGCTTATCACTAAAACACATCTTATAAAAAAAAAAATCACATTTCATAACTCCTCCCAACAATAGTAAAAGACATAATATCATGCTCCCAGAGCGAGCTTACAGCAGCTCAGCCGTTTGATAGTTCGTGGACTACTCAAACTCTATAGGCTATGACAAACTTATACACTTATCTATATCAAAAAGAAAGAGTTTTTATATGATTTTTTATATTTTAATATGTTTTTTCCGGCTGCACTATAAGGGCAGCCTATTTTCTTCTATACCAAACGCTCAACTCCTGCTTTACGACCCAATACGCTGGGCTACAATCGCGAGCCAACAAGCACCAGCGCAAAATACTATTCAAACTAAAGCAGGAGGCTACCCGTGTGTCAATCTACCCAGGATCATATACCCTTAAACGACCATCTGCAACCACGTTATCACAACCGGCAATATGGCGTATGTCCAGGTTATATACCAATAACCTTAGTGACCACCTGGTCAGCCTCATATTCCGATTGTGAAACTGGTCCAAGATCTTGAGAGGGTGATGATCTGGGTAAACTACAACGACCGGACCATAGGCTGGAACATAGACCTCGAAATGCCCCAGCGCATCATCGTCCTTTTCACTTTCATTCATCAGGTTCTGAAACGTTGCTAGTGCATTCTTAAGTCCGTCAGGCATAACATTGCACTGGTAGGTACTCCCGTCCACAACAAAACCACATACCTCTTTAGCACGCTCGGACAAAGTTACAAGCAACGACCACTCACGACATTCCTTATCCCTCAGACCCTTCGTCCACACGTAATCCAGCTCTGCTTGCACCATAGGCTGTCGAGCAGGATTTATACGGTAGGGAATTAAACTGAGCCTTGCACTATCTCCAGCCTGCATGTCGGATTCTACCCCGTACATCAGGCCTGGAGAAGCAACAAACATGCGAAAGTACTGCCATAGCCTAGTAAATAACTGCCTTGCACTGTCTCCACGAACAACATGCCTAGTGCCCTCCCACAACCCAGCCGAGACCGCAGCTTCTAACCTGTAGTCTCCCTCCTTCTCCACCTTCGTCCCTAGAACAGCCAGGTCATGAGAGGGACAATCAGTACCACCCGTGCAGTCACTCCCACAGTTCATTATTGCTAAGGCTTCCCCGCCGATACCGTACATGCGCACCCCCGCATTCCTTGTGACGACATCTGCCTGCGCAGCATCACCGCTTTCAGCGACATGGCCAGATACAGTCGGTCTATGGTAGGGCTGTTGCATTAGACTAGAGCAGCATTGGGAGGCTATGCGACGACCGGGCACTGCGATACCACAGCCGACCTTACCAATTTGCTCAATGTCCTCCTTTTGACCACCACCCTTGGCAGCCATGGGTCGACCCTGACCTGGCAACCATGCCAAAGCCTCGTCGCCCACCTTGAACCACCGAAACAACGAGGCTAACGGTCTTTCAACATTCACGTGACCTGCCCGTGGAACATCTTGCACCGCCCGAGTTGTGAGACTCAGGGGCTCGGCACGACCAGTGGGGTATGAACCGAGCTGGTGCTGGAGTGCTGCACACTGCTGCTCAGGCAGGTGCTCTAGCGCTTCCACAGCCACCAGACTCGTGTCCCCCGCCCACGGCTCCGCCGAGACATAACAATCCCTACTCTCCTCCACCTGTGCCCTACTGCCCCCCTCTCCTTCTCCACCTTGGCCGCGGCAGACCAACGCAGGGACAGTAGGCTGCTCAGGTGGTTGCCTCACAAACTCCTCCAACAGGTTCACATGACATGCTTCCCCGTCCTCGTGTTTGATCTCGACAGCCCCATTACCACACTTCTGAACTTCCGGATCCTCCAACTGCAGTTTACAAATATCTGAGGGAACCAACCCGTCCAGATGCTTCCGAAGCAACCCAAGTCCTCCCCCAACATCAAACTGAGCAACCCTTTTTTCTCTCCGTGTGCAACGTTGCTGCCTCGGAGTCTCTTCCTGCCCTACCTCCTCACTAGCTGTGACAGGTCCTGGGGCCTCTCCAGACTCCAACATAGGTGCCAATACTAAATCACCCAGGAGAGCCGCCGAGTCAAAACTCTTAAAACCAACTCCAGCTTTAGCCTCCTCCTGTTGATCGTTCCTCTGCTGGTCTGAAGACGGAGGACTAGGCTGTGACACTTTATCTGCCCGAGCTCGGGTGACAACACACGCCATGGGTTGTGCCTGGCACCGCTCGACACACTCTTGCTCTTCCCTACTCACGTCGGCCGTCCTCTCGGCAACGACTAAGGGTAGAACCTCAGAAGCGGGCATTGCAAAGTCGTTGCCGAGAAGAAGGTCGACGCCCTCCACTGGCAGTTTCTCCACAATCCCGACATCCAATTCACGTGTCACACCATCCACCTCCAACTCCAACCGCACCAGCGGGTATGACCGAGTTGCATTAATACCCTGCACCACTACCACCCGAGCCGCATTTATAGGGTAGCCAGTCAAGTTATTCATCAGAGTCTGGGAAGCACCTGTATCACGCAAGACCTCTACTCCATGCTTGCGCCCCGCCCACATCACGCAACCCCGTCCTCTATGGTCGCAAAAAACATCCTGAGCAGGGTTCGAGCCTCCCAGGTGCTTCTGCATTGGCTGTGCCTCAGCCTCTGACGAACTGCCCCGGGCAAACTCAGAAAACTTCGGAGACACACCAATGTTGCAGGCCAAAGACACAGCTGCTGTAGGTGGTTTGCTAGGACAGACTCTTGCAAAGTGCCCCTTTTCATGACAATGATAACACTCCAACTCCCCTCTGGGCTTCCCTTGGTACTGGGAAGGGCCCGGCCCCTTCTTAAATGGGACGGTGCTAGTCTTGTGGTCAGTCTTGGTATCATAGCTCTTGTACTTGTTTGCATAAGGTATATCACTAACTCGAGGGGGTGGGGCATCACGCCCCTTGTTACCTGCCTCACTACGCTGGGCAGACCCGCACCCACGAATTAGTGATAGCCGGAGGTCAGCCATCTCAGCTGCCTCCTGTAGAGTTTTAGGGTTCTTTTCTTTAATAGTTAAAGTCATATCTGCACCAGTACACTTATAAAACTGCTCGAGCAGAAACAGCTCAGTCAACTGTTCGGCCGTCTCAGCTTTCTCAGAACGTGTCCAGTTAGCAAGTGCATCTTTTAAGTCCCGGGCATGTTCAAGAAAGGTCGCCTCCCTAGTCTTCGTAACACCCCGAAACTTCAATCGATATGTTTCTGGTTGCAACTCGTATGCCCGTAGGACAGCTCTCTTCAATTCTGGGTAGTCAATGCAAGACTCTAAAGGCAGTGCATCATAAGCCTTCAGACCCTTACCCGTAAGTCTTGAGGAGACCAGAGCTGCCCACTTCTCTTCAGGCCAATTATGCTCCCTACACTTCTTCTCAAAACGATTAAAAAATTCTGTGACTTCAGTTTCACTAAATGCCGGCACCAACTTGACTAAGTGGGACAAGGACTGTTCTCTTACTTGGCCCTCACGGCCCATCCGAATCCCTGTCGACTCTGCACGAGTCTTATCTAAATCTATTTGAGCACAATATTTCTCTGAGTCGTACCTAAGCTCAGCCTCGTGCCTCCTAACCTCAATCTCATGCTTCCTAGTCTCAGCCTCAATCTCATACTTCCTAGACTCAATTTTAGCAAGCTCAAGTCTAAATATCATATCTGGAGACAGGCAGGAAGAGGGAGCTGCCACTACTGAAGGAGGGGGGGCAAGAACTGGGGAACCACCATACGCACCGCCCGAGGGCACTCCAATCTTCCAATTCTCATCCCTCTGTGGGAGGGTGCTAACCTCCGGTACTTGAGTGGACGGCACTGTGGGAGTCGAGTGAGAGGGGATCTGGGGAGGAACCCCCCCAAACGCCCTCTCCTCCGAAACCCCATGTCGCCCACGCAACACCCAGGAAATCAGCTCCCCCTTGGACATCCCTCCTACATTGGATAGACCCAAAACCTTGGCTATCAGGTGCAAGCCATAAACATTCACCCCAGTCAGCCTCTCCTCCGTCACGTGGCACCGCTTACTCA
This sequence comes from Lithodes maja, assembly GCA_037953745.1. NCBI lineage: Eukaryota > Metazoa > Arthropoda > Malacostraca > Decapoda > Lithodidae > Lithodes > Lithodes maja. The sequence goes on from JBAKBP010032684.1 coordinate 17,635, forward strand.
CAAAAAGTCTAGCATCCTCCTCACTAGTTACTAACGGCACCTCCTCAAATGGCATCTCTCGCCCCTCGTCAGTACTAGGGCACGACATACTGAAGTTCACAAAAAATTCTCGAGACAAAAGTGTTAAACTCCCTTATGTAAGCACTAATTACTAAATTAACTGGAGTCTCTTAAATGCTCTCCTAATTGCCTTACAAAAAAAAATATTCTTCAATATGCACGCTAAAGTACGAACAAACAAATGTTGTACAACTCTGCAAAAAATTATACTGTTCACAAAATCCTAAGCAAGGTCGCCATTTGTTACGACCGGGCACTCGGGTACACTAGGGCTCTTACACAGGACTCGAGTATGGCTCGCTGCCACAACGGAAACACACGATCCCAACCCCAGAGTACTGCCAGCCGAACAAAAAACGCCACTACCCTCCAGAGTTCTATCTGCTATAACGGGGTATACAAGAACTCGGTACTAGCGTTTCACACAACAGACTAATAACAAGACGGGAGTTATCTAGTCTGGTCAACAATCAAACAAAGAAGAAAGTCCTACAACACTAAAGAATAGTGTTGGCCGAAGCCGAAGTAATCCACCCTTGACTAAGAACTTAAGAAGTCCTCCACCCTCTACTTCGGATCGGCACTATTACGTTACGTTAAACAATAGTCCTCGAGCATCAAGCAAGGAATCTTCTGATAAAGTTAGATGCTTCTCGAATACTCGTAAGAAGTAAGTATCGGATTTTGAACAGCAATTCAATAAGTAACACACTGGCAATTAACTAATATTAAAGGCTTTAAGTTGACATAAGAAGAATTATAAGAATAAACAATAGTAAATGGCAAACATTAAGAAGAAGTACTCCGACAATGCACTGACAATAGCCTACTAGGATTGTGCTCGTGGGCCACTAATCTCTACAGTAGCTAAGCGTGCCACACATGAAATCAATAGTGCATAAACAATAATATACATAAGGAGAAGCTTCAATACTATGCTGTATCTGCTGGTCGAGCAAAGTCTAGCTGGGATACATAAGGTTAAGAGACAATGGCTGAGCAAGCGGCTCGTAGCCTAGCGAGGTCCTTAAGACTGTGCGGCCAAATTACGTTAATTGACGGGATGCTCTCTTGAGAGATCCAGATCACTAGTATCTGGTTCTCTCCTGGCGATCCTCTCAAAGTCAAGCAATTGAGATAGCACAGTGTTGGGTGGCAGAGGCAAAAGCCCTCACTCGCAACACAGTGCTAAACTCCCACGGTACACAGTCAGAAAGACCACCTAGGCGTTCCACGTCTCCGTTGCAATTGTACTGGTTCAACCGCAACCTAGTACTCATAGGAAATCACAACTCAGAAACCCTATCCCAGTCTAGCATTGCCTAAACCAGCAGAAAACAGGAACATGAATAATCGCACACAGGGAAATGCATATACGAGTGCAACAAACATCAATCAATCCTATTCTAGTTAACCCTTCCAAAAATAGGCTATCTAACAGGCACTTATCTCGTGAGAACTCAAGCGATAATACTTTGGCTGACTAAATCTGCACCAAAGGGGTCATTGGTTAAAAAGGGACGAGAAGAGAAGAAGATAGGCTGTTCAGAGAGTAGAGAAAGTTCACATCAGTCGGAAGAATATGGATAGTTGCAAGGGATATGAGAAGTCGCTCTGCCTGATGAGTTCTAAGGGACAATGCGGCTAGACTTCCCTTTTTATACTCGGCCCTCTAGTGAGCATATCACCAACTACTAAGGACCGCCCACTAGCAATCATTACGTAATATTCTCTCTCAATCTGGGATCGACAAAGGATTTCCCACGCACTGAGAGGGAGGAGGGAGGAGGGAGGAGGGAGGAGGGAATTAGGCCTACCTGCCCGCGTGGCGCACTCACTGGTCCCCGTTACATACTCTCTCTCTCCTCTCATCATTACAAATAAGTCCCACACACAACACTTATAACTAATGATATAAAATAGAACTCGTTGACTCAGATGAAAACAAAATACATATTTATAATACTTATAGTACAACGGCTCACATAAACTAAGTTAGGAAACTCTACACAGACTACAGCCAAAGTTCCTGCCCTGACGATCCTAGCGAGAGTGGGGCCTGACTGGGCGTTCTGTACAGCATGCTCATACTCGACATGCGTCACAACTGCTAAAACTAAAAGCGCATGGAATACAAGACGGTGTGTTGAAATGGATAGAAAATTGGCTCAACAACAGAAAGCAAAGAGTAGTCATAAACGGTAAGGCATCTAAATGGACCAATGTAAGTAGCGGGGTACCCCAGGGATCGGTACTAGGACCAATTCTCTTTCTAATTTACATCAACGACATAGATGAGGGTCTCACCTGCACAATCTCAAAATTTGCTGACGATACAAAAATTGCAAATAGCGTACTCTCAAAAGAACAAGTTGACGATATGCAACACAATCTAGATAAATTGTCATGTTGGGCCCAAATTTGGCAAATGAGTTTCAATGCGGATAAATGTAAAGTACTACATGTCGGATACCTAAATGAGAAAGCAAACTATTCGATGAATGGCACTCAGCTTAAGAATGTAAACAGAGAAACTGATCTGGGAGTAACAATATCGAGTAACCTAAAACCGAGTCAACAATGTTCAGAAGTTGTTAAGAAGGCAAACAAAATAATTGGCTTTATAGGCAGGTCATTTGAGCATAAATCCAAAGAAGTTATCCTAACCCTTTACAATTCCTTAGTCCGCCCTCTTCTGGAATACTGCGTTCAATCCTGGTGCCCTTATTACCAAAAAGATATAAACAAGCTAGAACGAGTTCAACGTAGAGTTACCAAAATGATACCTAGCCTAAAGAACAAACCATACGAAGAGCGTCTTAGAGAATTAAATTTATTTCCTTTAACCCAGCGCAGATTAAGAGGTGACTTAATTCAAGTGTTCAAAATCATCAAAGGCATCGACAATATGAACTGTAGTAAGTACTTCACTATCGACCAATCTAATTACACACGGGGAAACAGTTGCAAAATTATTGGTAAATCTTTTAACTCGCACGAATCTAAGAATTTCTTCTTCAATCGAGTTGTCAACTTGTGGAATGGGCTTCCCCGAAACGTTATAGACTGCAGCACCGTTGATTCATTTAAATTCCGCCTAGACAAATATCTCGCATCAAACCCGCGACTGACTGCGTTTGTAAATGAATAACTTTATCCTCCCCTCAGTTACTAACCCATATGTCCCCTACTAACTTCCTAGTCCTGCCACGTTAGTGGCAGGGCAGTAGTTCCCTTTCCAATGTTCCCTTACCCACTCTAAACCACTGTTTGGACACTTGATCCTCAGTGTTTTGGAGGACAAGCAGCCTAGAAGGGTCACTAGACCTGTTGTTGCTTGATTTCCTTTGTACTCCTTTGTACTCCTTTGTACTCTCTCTCTCTCTCTCTCTCTCTCTCTCTCTCTCTCTCTCTCTCCCTATATAATTATACATACTCGCATCACCTAACTTATCGCATCGCCAAGGAGAGGCAATATATATTTTTTTTTTCATTTTTTCACCACCAACCTTTTTTTGTATATCTTCCACAGATTGCTCTTACCTCGTTTTCTCTTTCCATATATATATATTATTTTGATTTTTTTTATCAGATTCTGTAGTTTCCTCCATAGCCCTTTCTTATTATTGTATCAACATATTTTCGAATTTTTAAAATTTCTGCTTCCCTTTTCACTTGTACATAACAAGGAGATAGCCCACATTTCTGCTTCCCTTTTCACTTGTACATAACAAGGAGACAGCCCACATTTCCCCCCCATAACAAGGAGATAGCCCACATTTCCCCCCCATAACAAGGAGATAGCCCACATTTCCCCCCCATAACAAGGAGATAGCCCACATTTCTGCTTCCCTTTTCACTTGTACATAACAAGGAGATAGCCCACATTTCCCCCCCATAACAAGGAGATAGCCCACATTTCCCCCCCATAACAAGGAGATAGCCCACATTTCCCCCCCATAACAAGGAGATAGCCCACATTTCCCCCCCATAACAAGGAGATAGCCCACATTTCCCCCCCATAACAAGGAGATAGCCCACATTTCCCCCCCATAACAAGGAGATAGCCCACATTTCCCCCCCATAACAAGGAGATAACCCACATTTCCCCCCCATAAAAAGGAGATAGCCCACATTTCCCCCCCATAACAAGGAGATAGCCCACATTTCCCCCCCATAACAAGGAGATAACCCACATTTCCCCCCCATAACAAGGAGATAGCCCACATTTCCCCCCCATAACAAGGAGATAGCCCACATTTCCCCCCCCATAACAAGGAGATAGCCCACATTTCTCCCCATAACAAGGAGATAGCCCACATTTCTCCCCCATAACAAGGAGATAGCCCACATTTCCCCCCCATAACAAGGAGATAGCCCATATTTCCCCCCCCCCCATAACAAGGAGATAGCCCACATTTCCCCCCCATAACAAGGAGATAGCCCACATTTCCCCCCATAACAAGGAGATAACCCACATTTCCCCCCCATAACAAGGAGATAGCCCACATTTCCCCCCCCCCCATAACAAGGAGATAGCCCACATTTCCCCCCCATAACAAGGAGATAGCCCACATTTCCCCCCCCATAACAAGGAGATAGCCCACATTTCCCCCCCATAACAAGGAGATAACCCACATTTCCCCCCCATAACAAGGAGATAACCCACATTTCCCCCCCATAACAAGGAGATAGCCCACATTTCCCCCCCCCATAACAAGGAGATAGCCCACATTTCCCCCCCATAACAAGGAGATAGCCCACATTTCCCCCCCCCCCATAACAAGGAGATAGCCCACATTTCCCCCCCATAACAAGGAGATAGCCCACATTTCCCCCCCCATAACAAGGAGATAGCCCACATTTCCCCCCCATATATTCTTCCATTTTTCTGCCCCTATTTTCTTCAAACATGTATAACAAGGTATAAAAGCTAGCCGGCCGCCTCAATCATCCCAAACCACCGAATATATTTTCCAAAACGGCCACATGCCTGCCCACGAAACTTTTCAAGAAGCAGCCCCCACCCACCCCTATCCCGCGAAAAAAAAAAAAAAAAAAAAAAAACAATCAAATACCAAAAAATACTGAGGAAGAAGTGGGGGTGGACGTTAGTCTTAAAGGTGGTGTCACAAGAGGAATATTGTTGAAG
>JBAKBP010032685.1:0-22844 GCA_037953745.1 Lithodes maja
ATCACGGCTATGACTGCAACCACTACACCACCACCTGAGTTAGCAGAACATGTAGAAGCAGACTCCATGCCCACCCTTGAGACTGCAAGCCCCAAAGCCAAAAAAATGAAGAAGAAGAAGAAAACACCAGCAGTAGCAAAGGAGACATTACCAGCTGCAACTTCCGAGCCCCAGCCACCAACACCAGCAGTAGCAAAGGAGACATTACCAGCTGCAACTTCCGAGCCCCAGCCACCAATACCACAGTCAGCAAAAACTCCAAAAACTCCTCACCAACTGTTCATGGACATCTGTTATCCACACCTCGAAACAGACTTCAACATGTCCATGAGCTATGCCTACAAGGACTGCATAATACCTGAATTCCACGGATTCCTGTCCTACTGCATGGAGAACTGGAAAAGAGACGGCTGCAACTGCTACTTCCATACGAAGGACCCCAAGACAAACTACGTGACCTGCAGCGTGACAGTGGAGGAAGCTCTAAAACGCGGCTTCCCAGACCTCCCAAGGACATAAAGAACTCACCACCACCACCACCACCCATCACCTTCACCACCATCACCCCAGCCTCACACGCCCCCGACCAGACATGGCAGATGATACCCGTGCCAGCGAGGAGCCTCCCCGAACGCGCCCCTGTCGACCTTGCCCTGGCCAGTCTCTTCAGCAGCTAAAAACCAGAAAAACCCTCAGGCAGTTCCAGTCAAGCCTGGAAACCTTTTTCTCCTGCTACAATTCACTTCATCCAACTATTTCTTGTCCTATCCCCACTTCCCCCTAACCCCCTGTCACTACTCATTATTGCGATTGTGAGGACGGTAGTGTATTCTCCACCACCATCTCAAGCTGACCGGGTCTGAGTTCGTTTGTAAAAGAATCACCATGAGTTGAATAAGTATAGCCTATGTTTATTGATTGCTTTCACTTACTATCTTGGAGGGTAATTATGTAACTATGTATTATTTTTCGTAAGAGTGTCTTTATTATTTCACTTCAATGTTTCTCACTTTGATATTTTCACTAGAATTAACTTTTGTGTATAATTAGTCATGTGAATAAATTATAATTGTATTTTACATAATCTTTACATTTTACCTTTATGCTAATATATTATTCTTTTGATTGTTGGGATAAATCTAAGTCAAAGTAACTAAAGATAACTAATTCTGAACGAGTGATGAGAAAGGAATATCTTTGGGGTTTTTAGGCTAAAACAGTCATTTGATATCAACTGATATTTTATGAACTTGCCACATTTTTTTCACCTACCAAGGTTTTAGTGACTACAAAGAGAGTCGCTAGTTTTGTGGAAGGTTAACATGCCACTTCTTCTTCACTGACTGAAAATTATAGTCATATGTACCGCATTTTGTGAGGCTAAGTAATAAGTCCTCGTTTTGTGGTTTTAGTGGAATGTTTCTTTATGTTACGGGTTCGAACCCCGCTCGTAATGTAACAGTAGTATCTGCTGCTGCTGGGTACATCATGGGAAGAAGCACTGCACTAGAAGATAGGGACCTCTATCAAAGAAAAAGTCAGAAAATTGAGAAGTTTGTATGCATAGTATGCAAAGGTGAGCTTGTGTTCAATGCCCAGTTCGAGAGTGTTACCTTTGGCAATGAGGCACTGGAGATGGTGGACAAGTTTTGCTACTTGGGTGATACCGTCTCTGCCAGTGGTGTTTCTGAATTCGCCACTATCGCCAAAATAAGATGTGGCTGGTGAAACTTTAGAGAACTATTGCCACTACTCACCATGAGAAGACTCCCTCTACCCTTGAAGGGAGAGATGTACGCTTTATGCATTAGAAGCGCAATGACATAAGCTTCAGAAACGGTATCTGTCAAAGCGGATGATATCAACAGAATGGAACGCAATGAGATGAGAATAGTGAGATGGATGTGTGGTGCAAGATAGGATATCAAGTGAAGAGCTAAGGAGAAGGTTAGGTATCAAGACTATCAGTGATGAGATGTATACTAGCAGGCTTGGATGGTTTGGACATGTGGAAACGATGGATCAACTAAGGTGGGTGAAAAGATGTAAGTCCATGAACATGAAAGGAACTGCAGCAAAGGGCAGGCCAGGAATGACTTGGGATCAAACCTTGTGGTCTGACCTTTAATCAAATAACCTGACAAGTGAGGCAGCTCTTAACAGGGCTGCCTGGAATGCCGCCATTAGGACATGAGACCGGAACCACACTTCATGTGGAGCACTAGGTCTTTAAATGTGTGTATGTATGTATGTTTGTATGTATTTATGTATGGCTATTATTAGACGATTGTATTCATATTAGGAAGGGTATATGGAAGTCTGAGAGTTATTTGAGATAGTCATTACCCTTATCATTTCCACAGATTCTTCCTAAGTTGTATAAAATCGTCTCATGATATCCAGAAGAAACTTCTAAAACGCGTCATGATCCTCAAATGATTAAGGGAGATATAAAATAACAAACAAATCATTGATTAAGGAAGATATAAGAAGTATAACTTCTGACAATGGTCAAACGTTCTGCCCACCACATGTTACCCTCGGCACTCTTTCACTGACCCTATATCTTGACATTTTGATATTTGTAAGATTTTTATATTCCTCTCAAATCAGTCTGGTTATTTAAAATCAATTGATATGAAACAATATATACTTTGGTAAATTAATATGGTATAAATATACATATATTATTAATATGTTCAAATGTTTACTTTCTCTCTTAGTATTTATCCTACATGGCCTCTCCTCTAACTTCCACTCTGTGGAACACTACCTCTCCTCTGTCAACCCTGATCTTCTCTTATTCACCAAGACACAGTTGTCTAGGACTACTGACAGCAAACCCTTCTCTGTATCATCCTACTATCTATATCCTCAGTTTCGAGCCAAAGGTGGATGTTGCGTCTATGTACGCAACAATCTTCCTTTCGCTAGTGTTCCTAACTTAGATTCTTATGAATTTTCAACTCTCTGGCTAAAGCTTTCTTGTCACTCTCAAACTATATATTTCTGCACTGTTTATCTCTCCCCTAATTCTACTGACTATCAACAATTCTTTGACTATCTAACTTCTAAATTCGAACACATTCTATCCATCTTTCCTTTCGCAGAAATCTCCATCTTAGGAGATTTCAACGTTCACAACTGCCAATGGCTCTCCTCTGTTGCCACTGACCAACCTGGTGAACAAGCCTACATCTATTCTATCCTAAACGACCTAGAGCAGTTAGTCCAGCAACCCAGCCATATCCCGGATCACTTCGGAGATCGGCCCAATATTCTTGACTTATTTCTAACCTATAATCCTTCCGCTTATACTATCTGTCTGTTCTCTCCTTTGGGCTCCTCCGACCATAAACAAATATCTGTCATCTGCCCTATCTCTCCGGTACGGCCACCCGATCCTCCAAACTGGTGGCGCTTGTGGCACTTTGGCGTACCGACTGGGAGGCTCTTTGGCAGTACTTCTTTGATTTCCCTTGGAATATGTTTTGCTTCCATGGCCGGGGACCCTCGGAGAGTGCTGAGCACATTACCGAGATAATCCTCTCGGGCTTGGAAGCATACATTCCATTTTCTTTCTTCCAGTCTAATGCAAAAAAAACTTGGTTTACTCACGCTTGTTCTACTGTTGTCCGCAACAAGGAGGGCAGACCTTACACAAAGAGCTTTTGATGGCATCAACTCAGCTAGACCACCACACAGATCACTATTAGCCACACTCGACATTAGTAAAGCCTTCGATACCATCCCCCGCCACAACCTAACAAACAAAATCTACAACACAAACATGCACAACAACACAAAAAGGTGGCTGGCCAACTTCCTAGCAGGCATATGTGCACACGTATCTTTTGCCGGTCAGTCATCTAAAATCAGAAACTTTCCAAACGGAGTCCCACAAGGATCCATCCTATCGCCCGCACTCTTCAATCTGTACATGCACGATATAACTACACCCAATACGCCCCAAATAAACTTAGCCTCCTATGCAGATGACATAACACTCACATGCACACACCATGACCCAAAAAGAGCAACAGATCTCCTTCAACCCTATCTCAACACACTACATGGCTGGTGCACTACAAACATACTTAATCTAGCCCCAGCCAAATCCACCGCAACCCTGCTAACAAGCTGGACAGGAGAACACGAATACATCCCTCAACTCACCATAAACAACACACCCCTAACACATACACACACACCCAAAATTCTAGGAGTAACATATGATACTCATATGACATTCAAACAGCACACCACAAACATTAAAAAGAAACTGACACCCAGACTTAACGCCCTCAGGTCACTTGCTCACACAAAATTTGGACACAACAAAGAAACTACCACCACAGTATATAAACAATACATAAGATCAGTGATGGAATACGCAAGCCCAGCCTGGGCTTCTAACCTAGCTGAAACACATCATAAGACCTTACAGACTATTCAAAACAAAGCCCTGAAGATCATTACAGGCTGCACAGCTACTGCACCCACAGATCACCTACATCAAGAAACCAAAATTCTCAAAGTCAAAGACCATCTGGACATGAGAGGCACTCAATTCCTGGCAGCAGCCTCCACAAACCAAGACCACCCACTAAACTACATGGCAACACACCCACAGACACCAAGAAATATCAAAACAACACCCAGCACACGGTATCACACACAATTATTGTCCTCTCTCCCTCCCTGCCCACCCCGAACCAACTTCCAGAAGCACATCCATACTCATATCTCTCACCGATCCATCCACTCACTCACAGACAACACGCAGCTGCATGTACGACCTCCTGAAATCCATCCTTCCGAATCCTCCCTTCCTCGCGAGGACAGAGTCCACCTGGCCAGGCTGAGATGCAGACACCATCCAGCTCTCCTGAGCTATCAGAAGAGACTGGATGACTCCGTTGTCGACGCCTGCCCGGGATGTAACACAGCACCTCATACTATTAAACACATCATAGAAGACTGCATTTCACACAACCACTTACGCCAACAACACAATCTACACTCAATGAGAGCTCTGTGGGAAAGCCCGATCGTGGCCATGGCCTTCCTCAGGGACTCGGGGCTGTTCGGCCGGGCAGCTAAGGGAACAACAACAACAACAACAACAAGGAGGAATAATTCAAACGGATCCGACGGCTTAAAACTCAAGAATCTCATTCTTTGTATGTTTCTGCCCGGAATCAAGCCAAATCTGTTCTTCGACTTGCCAAGCACTCTTTCATTAACCCGGCAAGTGAGGATCCACTAATATAAGGTGTACTGGTGCGCTGCGGAACCCCTTATGTAATCCAAGGCCTAAAAAAAACATTTAAACCAGCCCAGTATCAATTGATTTTTTTGTTTTGTATTTTGTTATTTATTATTGCCCCTTGGCCATGCGAAATATCACTCCTCCACATCCCCTCCTTCCCCCCTCCCCCCTTCAATTATCACCTATTTTCTCTGTTATTCCCTTATTGTGGCGGTATATTTTCGTGCTATCAATAGCGAGTCATAAGCAGGCTGTGCTTGTATGTGTTAGCAAGCGAATGAAAGAGAGAGAGAGAGACAACTACACGACAGTGTCTCTCCAGACGTCGTGAGAGGTGGATGTTGGCAGGCTGGCTCGCACTCGATGACTATAAACTCTCGCTCTCATTTCCCGATTTTGACCAGCCAAACGCTCTTTCCACTTGTTTTATTGTTGTAACAGGTTAATATCTTCATAATCAACATAAATTAGGTTCATATGCATAAGTATTAATGATATTTATGGTACGATGACGATTTGAGTGAAGGAAACAGTCTAAATACCTCCGCACAGGGAGGGGTGGCCACTACCCAACCTGCGCAGCTTCGAGGTTAATAATAAATGCACTTAACTATCCATTTCTAGCTCTTTCCAAGCTTTCTGGCATCTAGCCAAAAACCTCTCCAACAATTTTTCTTCCTCGTCTTTGCTTCCCCTTTTCCACTCAGATGGCACAACCATCACTTCTTCCTCTTACAAAGCTGAAATCATCGCTCAAACATTTGCTAGAAACTCCACCTTGGATGATTCCGGTGCTCTTCCTCCCTCTCCGCACCCCTCACTTCTACTTATGCCCAATATTCTAATCTCTTCTAAGGATGTACTTTCTACCCTCTCTGGGCTTAATACTAAGAAGGCGTACGGTCCGGACGGTGTTCCTCCTGTTGACTCAAAAACTGTGCTTCCGTGCTGACTCCCTGCCTAGGCAAACACTTTCATATCTGTGTCTCCTCTAACATCTTCCCTTCTTGCTGGAAGTTTGCTCTCATTCAACCTGTCGCAGAGATGGGTGACAACTCTCAACCCTAAAACTATCGTCCAATTGCTCTCATCTCTTATATCTCTAAAGTTTTTAAAACTATTCTTGCTTCCAAATTTCTTAAGCATTTCTCTTCTCATAATCTACTTTCAGGTCGCCAGTATGGCTTCCTTAAGGGTCGCTCTACTGGTGATCTTTCATATCATACTAACTCTTTGTCATCCTCCTTTCGAGACTTCGGTGAGTCCTTTTCTATTGCACTAGACTTATCAAAGGCCTTCGATAGAGTCTGGCAAAAATCTTCAATTTCTAAACTACCCTTCTTCGGTTTCTATCCCTCCATCTGTGCCTTTGTTTATAATTTCCTTTCCGGCTGTTTCATAGCTGCGGTTGTGGATGGCCATCGCTCACTTCCTATCCTTTCAACTCCGGTGCTCCTCAGGGCTCTGTCCTATCTCCCATTCTCTTTCTAATTTTCATAAATTATCTTCTCAAATGTACCTCCAGTCCCATCCATTCATTCACAGATAACACTACCTTACACTACTCAATTAGTTTTCCAGAACGTCCTAGCCAGCAATACCTCAAATACAAACGTAATGAAGCCATAGAACACTTATCCGCTGATCTAACTACTATTTCCAATTGGGACAGAGAAAACCATGTTGCCTTTAATGCTTCCAAACCCCAGTTTCTCCATGTTACTACCTTTCTGGAACTCCCAGAGGACTTTCCCTTATACTTCAACAATACAAAAATCATTCCTTCATCTTCTCTCAATATTCTTGGTGCCTCTTTTTCTTCTGCTCTCACTAGGAAGGACCATATTACCAGTCTTGCTAAGGCAGCCTCCCAGAAGCTGGGTGTGCTCAACTGTCTCAAGGTTCTTTTACCCCTGCACAGCTTCTTGCTCTGTACAGGAGCACGGTGTGTCCTTGTGTTGAGTATTGTTCATATGTGTGGGGAGGGTCCTCTCACATTGCACTCCTAGACAAAGTAGAAAGGAAGGCCTTTCGTATCATTAACTCCCGTCCTTTCACCAACTCTCTGCAATCTCTCTCTCTCCGCCGCAATGTTGCATCTCTCTCGCTATTCTATCGCTACTATAATAATCAGTGTTCCTCAGAGCTCTCCCAGTGTATACCACTTCCTCTGCGTAGGGCACTTGTTACCCGTTTTGCAACACAATCCCACCCCTACTCTGTGGAACTATCCAACCCAAGAGTGAAACGTTACTCTCAGACTTTCTTCTATTCAACAGCTGAGCTCTGGAGCTATCTGCCAGAATCGGTCTTTCCCTCTTCCTATGACTTAAATTGCTTTAAATTCTGTGTGTCCAGGCATTCTGGCTCAAACGTCCCTTGATTTTGGCCCTGTCACTCTTTCAACTCTGGAGGAGGCACTCGCTACAGGTAGTTCGGTCTTTTGCCTCCCTCAATCACATAGAAAACAAAATATATATATAATATTATGATGTTTGGTATCTTTAGATAGTAAATAATATGATTGATTTTATTGGAATATTTTGTGTTTAATATAATTACCATAGTATGATATGATATTTCGAACTAGGGTTAGGCCAAGGGTAATGTATGCCGACACATGACCGTGGAGGAGGGGGAGGCAGACTGAATGAATGACCTTGATAAGTGTCCAAGGTTATTTATAATAGTTCCTGTGTTAACTTCTTTATCAACTATTAGTTTGTCACCTTGATAAGTGTCCAAGGTTATTTATAATAGTTCCTGTGTTAACTTCTTTATCAACTATTAGTTTGTCACCTTGATAAGTGTCCAAGGTTATTTATAATAGTTCCTGTGTTAACTTCTTTATCAACTATTAGTTTGTCACCTTGATAAGTGTCCAAGGTTATTTATAATAGTTCCTGTGTTAACTTCTTTATCAACTATTAGTTTGTCACCTTGATAAGTGTCCAAGGTTATTTATAATAGTTCCTGTGTTAACTTCTTTATCAACTATTAGTTTGTCACCTTGATAAGTGTCCAAGGTTATTTATAATAGTTCCTGTGTTAACTTCTTTATCAACTATTAGTTTGTCACCTTGATAAGTGTCCAAGGTTATTTATAATAGTTCCTGTGTTAACTTCTTTATCAACTATTAGTTTGTCACCTTGATAAGTGTCCAAGGTTATTTATAATAGTTCCTGTGTTAACTTCTTTATCAACTATTAGTGTGTCACCTTGATAAGTGTCCAAGGTTATTTATAATAGTTCCTGTGTTAACTTCTTTATCAACTATTAGTTTGTCACCTTGATAAGTGTCCAAGGTTATTTATAATAGTTCCTGTGTTAACTTCTTTATCAACTATTAGTTTGTCATCTTGATAAGTGGCCAAGGTTATTTATAATAGTTCCTGTGTTAACTTCTTTATCAACTATTAGTTTGTCACCTTGATAAGTGTCCAAGGTTATTTATAATAGTTCCTGTGTTAACTTCTTTATCAACTATTAGTTTGTCACCTTGATAAGTGGCCAAGGTTATTTATAATAGTTCCTGTGTTAACTTCTTTATCAACTATTAGTTTGTCATCTTTTCATTTCCCTAAATGGCAGTGTTTGTATATTTTGAAGTGAATATTATTTAAGGGAAGATATGTTAGTGATTTCTTGTCATTTTGTCTATTTATGTGATGGTAAGATATTTATATTTCCACAGATTAAATAGACCATTCACAGATTAAATAGACCATTCACAGATTAAATAGACCATTCACAGATTAAATAGACCATTCACAGATTAAATAGACCAAACTTATCAATTATAACATATGTATAACACCCCCAGAGTCTCCACGAGTATCAAGGAGTTGCAAAACAATCACTAGTATTAACCACGAGTTAATGCCGACCCAGGTAGACAGAGCTACTAAAAGCAACGCAGAACATAGAGCTATGTATGGTCTTTACCGTTACGCATTAACATAATTTTGTTTAACACAAGCAAAAAACATTTTGAGCATTGCCAAACGCCCACGCATGTTCATGAGTATTGGCATACACCTACGCATCGCCAGGCATATTGGTGAATGACCTGCTGAATAAATGCCAATTACATGACGCATACATGGCGCATAGCCATTTGCCGCTACTCGGCACCCAACTCGTGAATATGTGAAAGGAGCTTTAAGGGAGATATATAAATGACAAGTTATTATTGATAAAGGAAGATAAAGGAAATATTACCTCCAGCAATGGTTAAGGTTAGTCTGTCCACCACATGTTACTCTTGATACTTTTTCACTAACCCTAGTTTGAAATCTTTCATCTCAATATAGTATATATTTTGTAATAGTTTATACTCCTCTCAAATCAGTCAGCTTATTTACAATCCACTGCTATTAAACATTATATATTTTGGTTAATTAATATGGGAAAATTGTAACTTTGACTTATATTTGTATATTTATAGTTTCTTCCTTATTATTTATCCTAATTATATGTTGTTTGGTATCAATTTATTGTAAATAACCTGACTGATTTAATAGGAATAAATGTATTTTATATATCGACCATGTTATGATATGAGATATCGAACTGGGGTTAAAGGGCCATGGAAGTGGGAGAGAATAAGTGAATTACCTTGACAAGTGTCGAAGGTTATTTACAGTATATGTTCCTGTGTTCACTTTACAGTATATGTTCCTGTGTTCACTTTACAGTATATGTTCCTGTGTTCACTTTACAGTATATGTTCCTGTGTTCACTTTTTTGCATATTATTAGTTTGTAATTTTTATATTTCCCTTATTGGCAAGCTGCTTGTAACGAGTGTGTCCCTGAAACCCAAAAGTGTGACAGAGAGCCAAATTCAAGGGACGTTGGGGTCAAAATGCCTGGACACACAAAGTTTAAAGCTGTCTAAGTCATATACTGAAGGAATGATTGATTGGAGGAGAGAATTCCACAGTTCACTTGTTGAGTAGAAAACAAATTGAAACAAAAAATCCTAATTCTTTGCTTGGAGAGCTTGACAGAATAAGAGTGGGACTGTGTTGAAAGGTGGGTGCTTCACATTGAGAGAGCTCTGAAGAACACTGATTGCTGCAATTACGATTGAAGAGTGAAAAACATGCAATATTGTGGCGTGTAGAAAGATATTGTAGGGAACTAGTAAGAGGTTGATAATGTAAAAAGCCTTTGACTCTACTCTATCATAAAGAGTGGTATGGGTGGAACTTCCCTATACATGCGAATAATACTCCATACACGGGCCCAGTGTGCCCCTATACAGAGCAGGAAGCTGTGAGGGTGTGAAGAACCCACAAAGGCGGTTGACCACTCCTAGCTTCTGGGAAGTTGTCTTAACAATAGTGGTAATATGATCTTTCCATGAAAGGTCGGCTGGGTCTCACCGAAGTCCCAAAGGGAGGATGACCAAGAATTAGTAAGATAAGATAGAATATCACCCAGGGTCCCCGGCCACGGCAGCAAGAATAATTACATTGGAAATACAAAAAGAACTGTCGAAGATCCTCCCAGTCGGTAGCGCCAAAGTGCCACAAGTGCTGCCGGTTGGGAGGAGCAGATAGCAGTAGTAGAGAGATAAGTCACAGAGATAAGGTTGTGATTGGAAAAGCCTAGTAGAGAGAAAAGGTTTACACCAAAAGTAGAAGGATTAGAAGTTAGGAATAAGTCAAGAATTTGGGCCGATCTCCAAGGTGGTCAGGAATTCGAGTAGGGTGCTGGACTAACACCTCTAGGTCATTTAGGATATAACAAATGTAGGCTTCTTCACCAAGTTGGTTAGTGAAATGGGAAGAGAGCGATTGGTGGTGATGAACATTCAAATATCTTAAGATGGAGATTTCTACAAACAGAGATGTGGATATAATGTGTTCCACTGTAGAAGTTAAACAGTCAAAGAGTTTTGGATAGTTAGTCAAATTAGAGGAGAGATAAACAGTGCAGACATTTTTAGTTTGAGAGTAACAAGAGAGCTTTAGCTAAAGAGTTGAGAATTCAGAAAAATCAAAGTTGGGAATACAAGAAAATGCAAGATTGTTCCACACATATACACAACATCCACCTTTGGCTTGCAGCTGAGGTAGAGATAGTAGGAGGATACAGAGAAATGTTTTGTGTCAGTATTCCCAGACAACTGAGTTTCAGTGAAAAAGAGAAGATCAATGTTGACTTACATTTTGAATAGGCAATTAGAGTTCGCGGAAGTTGGGTTGAGATTCGAATTCGTTCAAAGATAATTAAAATTCCTTATTTACCCCTACATATATTATACATTGTTATAATTATAATGGTCGTGATACCCACAAAGGAGTTGCAAAAAGAAAATACTAATAACCATTAGTTTATACCGATCGATCTACGCAGAGCTGCTAAGAGCAATGCAGAGCTACGCATCACTACCAATGGCCTACAAATGCCCTTCGCCACTACGAACTGACAGCCAAATTTTGAACATGCATGCTTAACCTTTTCTGGTACATAGCCAACTGACCACACACGTCCAGTAGTAGAGACGACCTCGCTACACATAGGTATGCATCGCTATACATATTGGCGAATGACATGCCGAATACATGCTGAATAGGTTTTCATCGCTACTCGCTGCCCGACTCTTCGATGAGTGAAAGGAGCTTAGAACATAAAACAAAACAATGCCCCTAAGTGGCAAACATATTTAACAAGGATGATTTTCACAAGACGTAGACGAAATGTAAAAAATAAACAGGGCATTTTATAAAAGTGGGCGAAGAAAAAGAAACAGAACCAGAGAGAAAATTGAATAACCAAGCACGAAAACACAAGAAACTAATTAATCCGCCATAGATCTGACGGTTCCCCTCCCATAGGCAGTCAGTTTATGAGTCCCATTGCATCCTGTCCTCTCTTCAGTCCCTGGGTTATGTTATTAATTTATAATGGATCCCCTCCTATGTAGGCATCTGGGTCAATGGCATAGTGGACTCGGCAGCCTCCCTAGCTCATTCCTCCCCATCCCGAGTCCCCTATGCTTTGGAACCCACAGCTTTTCCCTTTCTGTCCTGGGTAATGTAAGTCCCTCTGGAATGTTTCCTTGTGTCATGGCCTCTCCCGTAAGGCTCGATGTCTTATAGACTTCTATATAATATAGACTTCTCCCCACAACCCTGGGTCTGGTCCCATTTTTGTGCCCTTGACACAGCCATTGTTAGGTTGAGAGCGGGTCATGTATAGCTTGCAGCCTACCTCTTTAAATTACAATTTGTCCCTAGTCACAATTGTAGGTTGTGTCCGTCTGTTGAGGACACAGTGTAGCACTTTCTCTTACAATGTCCTAGATTTATTTATTTACGAACAATCCTCCAGAAACGACTATCATCCCTCAATGTCCAGAATTTAATCCTCCCGGTCCTTTTAGGTGGTTGTGGTCTCCCTGACAGTTTCCGGTGTCCGTGACAATGTTCTCCAGCACACATTTGACATCCTGAGGCAATCGGGTTAATTGCGCCGCCTCTGAGTCCCTGCTGCCTGCCTTGCTTGGTGAGCCCTCATTAGGGTGAATTCAATCCAAGAACAACAGCAACACGACACGAATAAGAACAATTACAAACATAAAACAGGACAGTTCAGAACAGTAAGCAGAAAATAGTAAAGTGAACCAAAAAGGATTGCATATGAAGAGGCAAAGACAAAGGAAAACGTACAGCCAAGAGCATAAATGGCGACCTACCCATTTGAATCACTATCAAACTCAAACGAGACAACACAAAGCTTTATTTTAGCCCAGTTGCTTCAGAGCCTAGTTCATGGTTGTACAAGAAAAGGAGAGGACAGTAAAGTGTAATGGACACAACATAAAAATAAATATAAAAGTGGGTGGAGAGAATGGAAATAGTAGAGGACGAGGGACAGCAAGGAAGAAATGCAATAGCAGGGACTGAATTGGATGAGATAATAAAGAGAGAATAAAAGAAAAAGGGAGAGTTGGGATGGGAGAGAGAAAGGGGGAGGAAGCAAACATAGAGTCGGTAGGAGCACGAAGGAAGGAAGTGGGTAAGGAAATATAAAAGAACAAAAAAAGAGTGAGGATGGAGAGAGAGAGGGTGAGGGAGGACTGTATAGGATAGAAAGGAATAGAAGTGTGAAATACTAATTGAGGACGACGAAATCGGGAGAATATAGCGGCTATTTCTTCATCACGAGCGGTTTTTTCGACGTTTACTAGTGTTACTAATATTGGCTATCACTTCTCCTGAGATCAGCTGTGGTTTTGTCTCTAGTTAACTGTTTTCTGAATGATCATTATCAATTCCAGGTGCTAACTTATCATTAGAATTAATTGATAACCAATATTCATAAGGTAACAACCAATCTAAGCCAGTAAAATCACTGTGTGGCCCACCATGCAGCTCACTGACAAATGCAATCCACTATTTACTTTCATAAATCGATTACAGAGAATATGATAAGTAAATATGGAAAAGTAGATACCTTATATGCAATAGTTGCCTCAGTAAAAATAGGTGATTACATAGACTACAGGAGATCTGGACTGGACACAAAAATGGAACTCTGCAGTAAGGGACCCAAAATCGGAGAACGAACCCCCATGTCGGGAATTTAGATAAAGAGGTTAAATTGCATATCACTGGTACATGAAAATATCCCAACAAATAGTTAAATGTTAATTACCAATATGGCGAAGTTAATAGATGGAGTCCGGTCCTATTTCACACTGCTAATTCATCTGCATGACATGTAGGAATGTTTACATAGTACAATATCGATACATAATGAACTTAGCTGATAGGACTGGTGATGTAGGACTGTTGTTATATTATCAATGGTAGTTCATGGTGGACTAAAGGTGAGTCAAGAGCCGGGGGGAAGTTGTTGGCTGTATGGTGGTTATTGAGAGACTAAAGGGCCGGCGTCCGATCGCTTCGCGAAATTACATATGGCTGCCGGCTCATAATAATTACAACCCATAACTTGGTTTCATGATACATCTAGAGCTGATGTAGATATTTATACATTACAGTTAATATTAAACCTACACTTAATAATAAACTACAATACACAAAGAACTAGCCGAAATCGTACATGAGATACGATACCGCCAAATTCAAATGCCCTATTGGACCTAAAACTGTCGGGATCATTACCCTATTCCCGACATACTGCCCGCCACCAAAAACAATATACAGTAGCTATATACAGAAAACAAAAGGACATCGAAGATTCAAAGATCACCTTGTTAGATCTTAGATCTCCAAAGATCCAGGAACTCATAGCCGCCCTCCTGTTGGGGCGAGCGTCACCTGAAGCCAGAGGAGGATCATCCTTATCATCAACTGCCCCACCCTGAGGAGCACTGTCACCAGCACTTTCCCGCGGTGGGGTATCAGTAGAGACGTCAGTATCATCCGGCAGTTCTACATCCTGCTCCAAGGGATATAACCTTACGACTGGGCGAGTAGTAACCCCAGTCGAAGTTCGTAATCTAGCACCCCTTATAAGACCATCAATGCCCTGGAACAAATCGACAATCCTCCCAAGCTTCCAAAATAACCTAAGACGCTCATCATGAATCAGTACGATATCCCCGATACGAGGCCATCGTTGATTCGTCCCTTTGATCATATTGGAGTGACGCTCGCGAAGAGACAGCAAATATTACTGGGTCCACCTTTTCCATAGATCGTCCGACACCTTGTTCACATACTGGAAGCGACGATGGGTGGCGTCAGCATCGCCGAACGTAGGGTCTTGTAGATCTTCGTCGGTTACTGACTATCTAGGAAAGGTATTAAGGGTTCGTTCACGTGTTAGCATAGAAGGCGAAATGGGTAAGAGGTCATCAACATCTGCCGAGGTATAGGTCAAGGGTTTGTCGTTGACTGACATCTTTATCTCTATTAAGATGGTTTGCAACTTCCTTCTGGTCACCAGTGGCCTTCCTAATACTGTTACGGACTAGGGCTCAAACCCACAACACCATGAATAAATTATTAACTCCAATGAAAAGGCAACACAACTTATCACCGTGGTATTATTAAGAATGGAAGTTAACCACCCAAAACTAGACTGCAAGGTTAATATTATCCTCCAGCGAAACCCTATTATTATATTACCCTATTGCTATACAACAAGTCAATCATTATCATATAATTGATATTGTTAAGTTTAAGTTAATTAAATGTCAGTAGAATAATTTATGCTTTTATAAATCCTTTAGGATTTATATGTAAGGAACCACAAAAATATCTAAGGTATTTAAATCTTTAAGTTAATTTGAAAGTGAAAGATAGTAGGCTACATGAAAATAAATAAGGTAGGTATGGATGAAAAGATAGTTTAAAAGTACGGATATTATTTACATATAAATTACACTTTATACATCTATCCTTACATTCACACAATACAACATAATCATACAATACAAAATAATAATACTTATCTATAGAGAGATAGTTATACAAGGCAGGACAAACTCAGGATGACCCATGGTGAGGTCTAGGCGAAGCAGAGGCGTGAGGAGAACTGACGTTTCTCAAATCCTATTTTCTATCGAGTCCTTGCATGGTCAGTAAGGTTATCGTACTGGACTAAAATACAACTACTCGCTCTCCAATCAAACAACTGAACTCAACTAATAATTATATAGAATACTTCATTAAAATATATAAATGAAGAGTAAAACATTAAATCATGAATTATATAAGGACTAATCATACGTCTGCCAGAGAGATGCTTAAACAAGGTAACGTGTGTGCTTGGCGCCACAATCTGCCGGCTTTTATGGCCTGTGGCAAACGATGTCTGGCAAGTAGGCTACAGTACACTCTGAACACAAAGTATGTTCCCCGAAGTTAGTTTACTTCCTAAAGGCATTCCTATGTACAAATAAATAGTCACATATACCCATTAATAATTAGTTAACTCTATCCCACCAGCAATTAGTTTAATGAAGGCAATACATAACACCTCCACCATTAAGAGATTTATAAGGGAAACATTGTAAATCAAAATATTCTAAGTTCTAGATAACATGTCTGCAATTATACTGTTTTTCCCCTTGATATGGAAAATGTGCAGCTTGTAAGGCTGCAATGCCAAAGCCCACCTCATGAGACGCTGGTTAGAGTTTTTCATCTTATGCAGAAATTTGAGTGGATTATGATCAGTGAACACATTAATAGGAAAGCAAGAACCATTCAAGTACACATTAAACTTATCAATGGCAAACAATAATGCAAAGCACTCCTTTTTAATAGTACTATAATGTCTCTGGTATGGTTTGAACTTTGTGGATGCGTATCAAACAGGATGTAATACTTCATTCTCGCTATACTGTAACAATACAGCCCCTGCTTCCACATCACTGGCGTCTATTTGTAAGATAAACGGCTTTGTGGAGATTTCAGTATGGGCGCATTTGTGAGAAGGGTACGGATTTTCACGAAAGCGTCCTGGCATTCCTGAGTCCACACAAACTTCTTCTTTGGACTGACTAGGTCTGTTAAAGGTGCAGAGAGAGGTCAGAAAAATTGGGCACAAAGCGCCGATAGTACCCACTCATGCCCATGAAGCGCATTAGTGCCTTACGATCATGAGGAACAGGCAGTGACGCAATGGCTTCTACTTTGGCAGATACTGGGATAACCTCACCTTGCCCAACCACATGACCCAGGAATATTACGTTGGCATGTCCAAACTCACTCTTAGCCAAGTTTACTGTTAAGTGTGCTTCAGCCAGGTTGTAGAATAGGGCGTGCAGTTGAAGTTGATGATCTTCCATTGATTTGCTGTATACTACCAGATCGTCCAAGTAAGTTTGCACCCCGATGAGTCCCTCTTTCACCCGATGAATCAGCCGTTGGAAGGTTGCTGGTGCGTTGACCATCCCCAAGGGCATGACGGTGTAGTGGTATAAGCCGTCAGGGGTGACAAACGCAGAGATTCGTTTGGCACGCTCAGTCAGCCGGACCTGGTAGTACCCACGCCATAAGTCGATCTTGGTAATGTAGTTGGCGTCCCCCAGTTGGTCGATAAGGTCGTCAATCCGAGGAAGAGTGTAGCAGTCCTGACAGGTTAGTTGGTTAACCTGGCGGTAGTCAGTGCACATCCGGAACGATCCATCCGGCTTGTCCACTAGCAGGCATGGTGAAGCCCACTCGCTTTCACTCTTCTCCACCAGGCCATTATCCATCAGGAATATCACCTCCTTCCTCAGGGCCTCCCGCTTCCATGGACTGGCGCGGTAGGGATGCTGCTTGATGGGCCGAGCACCGTCGACCAACACCACATCATGCTCAACCAGAGGGCACTGCCGGGGAACATCGCCAAACAACCGTGGAAACTCATTAAGCAGGGATTCCAAGTCACCACTCTGGTCAGGCGGCAAGTGCTGGAATTTAAGATGAGGATTAGACAAGAAATCAGAGTTTTGCAATATCGTGTCCGAGGACAAAGAAATATCTTCTTCATCCGCAATTACAGAGTTTGCTACATCCACGTTCAGTACAGGGGCATCATTGCCAGGATCTCTTACAAAGTATGGCTTTATCAGGTTCACATGTATTAGTCTCTCTGCCTTTCGTCTGTCAGGAGTTTTCAGGACATAATTTACATTACTGGTCTTTCGTTTTATCACATAAGGACCATGAAACTTACTTTGTAAAGGTTTCTTAGGGATTGGCAGAAAGGCGAACACAAGGTCACCTGGCTTAAACTCTCTGGCAACAGCTTTCCTGTCAAAATTGTCTTTTATTGTTACTTGAGAATCCTTCAGGTTTTTCATTGCATGTTCTATAGCAGTTTTTAATCTTTGTCTAAACTGATGAACATAGGTAAGAAGAGGTTTACTGGAAGGTGTATCTAACCAAGTTTCTTTTAGAACTTTAAGAGGACCTCTAACCTCATGACCATACACCAACTCAAAAGGTGAAAAACCAAGGGAATCTTGTACACTACTCCTTACAACATACAACACAAAATGAATACCTTCATCCCAATCTGCATTATTTTCCTCGCAATACTTTGTCAACATTGACTTGAGAGTTTGATGTAGGCGTTCTAATGCACCTTGGGACTCTGGTCTACAGGCTGTGGAATGGTACTGGTGCACTCCCAACTCATCCATAGTTTGTTTGAAAAGTTTGGAAGTGAAATTGCTACCTAGGTCAGATTGGATAATACGAGGAATTCCATACTGAGTGAAGAATTTACTAAGGGCTTTCACGATATTCTTGGAAGTTATTCGCCTCAATGGAAAAACCTCTGGATACCTAGTGGTAGAACACATAACCGTTAGCAAATACTCATTTCCACCGCGTGTTTTAGGCAAGGGACCAACACAATCAATGATTACTTTACTTCAACCCTATCTCAACACACTACATGGCTGGTTCACTACAAACAAACTTAATCTAGCCCCAGCCAAATCCACGGCAACCCTGCTCACAAGCTGGACAGGAGAACATGAATACATCCCTCAACTCACCATAAACAACACACCCCTAACACATACACACACACCCAAAATCCTAGGAGTAACATATGATACTCATATGGCATTCAAACAGCACACACAAACATTAAAAAGAAACTGACACCCAGACTTAACGCCCTCAGGTCACTTGCTCACACAAAATTTGGACACAACAAAGAAACTACCACCACAGTATATAAACAATACATAAGATCAGTGATGGAATACGCAAGCCCAGCCTGGGCTTCTAACCTAGCTGAAACACATCATAAGACCTTACAGACTATTCAAAACAAACCCTAAAGATCATTACAGGCTGCACAGCTACTGCACCCACAGATCACCTATATCAAGAAACCAAAATCCTCAAAGTCAAAGACCATCTGGACATGAGAGGCACTCAATTCCTGGCAGCAGCCTCCACGAACCAAGACCACCCACTAAACTACATGGCAACACACCCACAGACACCAAGAAATATCAAAACAACACCCAGCACGGTATCACACACAATTATTGTCCTCTCTCCCTCCCTGCCTACCCCGAACCAACTTCCAGAAGCACATCCATACTCATATCTCTCGCCGATCCATCCACTCACTCACAGACAACACGCTGCTGCATGCACGACCTCCCGAAATCCATCCTTCCGAATCCTCCCTCCTCGCGAGGACAGAGTCCACCTGGCCAGGCTGAGATGTGGACACCATCCAGCTCTCCTGAGCTATCAGAAGAGACTGGATGACTCCGTTGTCGACGCCTGCCCGGGATGTAACACAGCACCCCATACCATTAAACACATCATAGAAGACTGCATTTCACACAACCACTTACGCCAACAACACAATCTACACTCAATGAGAGCTCTGTGGGAAAGCCCGATCGTGGCCATGGCCTTCCTCAGGGACTCGGGGCTGTTCGGCCAGGCAGCTTAGGGACACAACAACAACAACAACAACTTTACTGAAAGGTTCCTCTGTCACTGGAATTGGATTTAATGGTGCAGGTTTTATTGGCTGATTTGGTTTTCCAGCCATTTGGCACCCATGACATGTTTTACAGTAGTAGGCAACAGATTGCTTCATTTTAGGCCAGAAGAAGTCCTTGGAGATTTTGGTATAAGTTTTGTTAACACCTAAATGTCCACCACTGAGGTCATGACCCACTGATATGATAAGAGATCTGAACATAGTAGGTATAACCACTTGGTGGTATTCTTGCCAAGTTTCATTAGCTGGTACTTTAGGAGATCTGTATTTTCTCATTAGGATACCGTTCCTCACATAAAAGCATTTGGGAAAGTTTACTAACTCAGAATCCTCGACAGCCTTGTCAAAGAATGGTGCTAACTCAGAGTCTTTTACCTGGGCTTCTTTAAGAGTGTTAGAATCAATTGGTACGTTACTTAGTTCCTCTGGAGAAGCTAACACCTGAGAAGAGTCATTATCAGAAAATAGGTGTGAGAGATCAACATCCACAGAATTAGTGCTATCATTACTGTCATTCTGTTGAGCTGCCATGCTCCTAGTCATTACACAAGATGGGAACAAATAAGGATAGTCCTTTTCCAGCTGTTTTGTGTCATTACATAAAGAGGGAGACGAAACTACAATGGGGTCAGGTACAACTTCTCCACCTTCAATATCATTCCCTAACAGAAAGTTCACTCCTTTCACAGGTAGTGACTCTTGAACTCCTACAGTGAAGTACCCACTAGCTAACTCAGTATTCAAATAAACCTTAGCCAGTGGAACAGTAATACACCCACTAACTCCATTGATCAGAACACTCTGGGCCAAATAACAGTCCTCCAAATCAGGCACCACACCTGTTAACATGAGGCTATGAGAGGCTCCTGTGTCCCTAAGTACTTGAATGGGATGTTTAGTGGAAGTGTCAGAAAAATAAACTGTTCCTATAGAACGAAAGGGTTGAAACTGATCAACAGAACAGCTAGGAAGGTAACTACCAGCTAGAACACTGTCTTGAGTCGCTGTGGGGTTATTAGGACAGGCACTCAAAACAATCAGTTTAGAAGTTTGGTTGTTGTTGTTGTTATTGTTCCCTAAGCTGCCTGGCCGAACAGCCCCAAGGCCCCGAGCAAAGCTAAGGCCATAACCGAGCGCCCCCACAGAACCCTCCCTGCTTACCACAATAAAGCCTGGGTGACCGAAGCCACTCCATGGCGGGGAGCTGAGGAGGGTGCAGAAATGCCCGGGAAACCAAAGCCCCACCCAGGGCCCTGTGCCCCTCAGCAATTATGAAGAGAAAGTTGAGGGGCAAAGGGAAAATGTGACGCTTTGGCTTCCAAGAAGTTTGGTTAGAACTAGAAGTAGCTGGTTCACTGGTAGGCAAGTTAGAAGGAATGCTAGAAGTAGCCAGAACTTGTTCTGGGCGTCTTTCCCTGCCTTTAAGCTTAGGACAGTCCCTAATGTGATGACCGGTTTGTTTACAATAAGCACAAATCAAAGTAGGTTTGGATGAGTTTGGGGTTTTACCTGGTTCAGTCTTACCAGATACAGTGCTCCAAGAAGTAACCTTAGTAGATGGCTGGGAGCCACCAGAACCATTCCTATCACCTGTTACACGAGTTCCACCACCACCTCGGAAACTGCCGCAAGAGACACTAGTACTCCTAGACGAGTCAGCTCTTGCCTGAAAAAAGAGTCACCATGAGTCAACCTGTAATTTTCAGCCAAAGTGGCTGCCTTGTTTACATTAGTAACTTCTCTCTCTTGTATATACAATTTCAAGGAATATGGAACTTTACGGAGAATTTCTTCTAACGCAACCAGCTGACAGAGTTGTTCAAAAGTAGATACTTTACTGGCCCTCAACCAAACATTAAAGTGCCTTTCCTTTTCTTTGACAAACTCCAGATAGGTTTGTTTCTCTTCCTTCTTTAGATTACGGAAATTCTGTCTATAGGTTTCAGGAACCTGGTCATAAGCCTCCAAGATAGTCTTTTTTAGATCATCATAAGGTATGCTATCACTAGGGAGATTAGCGTAAATCAACTTTGCTTTACCTATGAAAGCGGTTTGGGAAAAGAAACTCCACTGGTCTTTTGGCCATTTAAGCTTGTTTGCTACACGCTCAAAGAGATTGAAGAAATTCTCAACATCAGTTTCATCAAATTTTGGCATAAATTTCATCTGATTTCCAAGGTCAGAGAATGATTTCTTTGCATTCACTTCTCTGTCTTTCACACTTTCTTCACTCTTCAGTCTCAATACTTCAAGTTCATGTAATCGATTGTTTTCTCTTTGTAATCGATCTTGCTCCTTTTGAGCATTTTCTTGGGCTTTCATCTCACTTTCATGCTCTCTCTGTTTTTCGGCATTCTCTCTTTCATACTCTCTCTGTCTTGCTGCCTACTCTAATTCCATCTTTTTAATCATAAGCAATGATGCGCTACCTCCATCACCATCGCACAAACTATAGGCTTCAAGTGGTAGCAAGTCATCAATTACCAATTTATCGATCACACGCTTCTTTACCTCAGCCTTAGTCATATCGGATTTGTGAGTAACTCCATATCTGACGGCTAATGCAATCCAATCGGTTTTCTTTAACTGAGAAACAGCCAAGGTGCTCAAAGAAGGTTTCTCAACAAACTCATCGATATTAATAATAATAATAATAATAATAATAATAATAATAATAATAATATTCAGTTAGCAATTTACAGAGTTGGTACCACATAGTATGTTATAAATATGACATGTACCAGCCTTGCATAATTCCAACTAAGGATAGCCCAATAAGGCCGTTAGGCCTTTCCATATTGAAATCTAAACAGAGCAAACAGTCTTAGAAGAGATGTTCAAGAGTGCACAAAACAAAGAAAATGATTCACACCAAAAAAGGACACACAAAATCATAAGTATTCATAGTTGACCACTAATAAAATAATTAACTGTTGTATAAAAGCAAAAAGGTAATCCCGGACAGGCCCCCATATAATGTTACGGACTAGGGCTCAAACCCACAACACCATGAATAAATGATTAACTCCAATGAAAAGGCAACACAACTTATCACCGTGGTATTATTAAGAATGGAAGTTAACCACCCAAAACTAGACTGCAAGGTTAATAT